>WBNM01045761.1:184776-234803 GCA_013399055.1 Ramphastos sulfuratus
GGGACTGAGAAGCTGTCGTCGGGGCTTAAAGGGGCAGCGCACATTTGGTGGGCTTTTTGTTATTTTCTTGTGGATGAGCAAAAATTATCAAGCTTTCGTTACTCCAAACAAACTGCGCCTGACGCGGGGTTTGCAGCACTAGCAGAAATAAATTTGTATTTTTTGTTTGGCGTTAATCTGAAGAGAAAGTCCAACCACAGCCAGGCAGGTGGCTTGGCGGGGGGAGGGATATGAAAACTAAACTAAACTCTAAAAAAAAAAAAAAAAAAAAAAAAAAAAAGAGGTATCCTGGCCGCCTCATGCAGGGACAGATTTGCCCCCAGATGTGGAGGGTTGTGGTGAGAAAGGGTTTTCGCAGTCCGTTTACAGACCATCCTTTCTCTCTGAGACTGACATCTCGAAGCGCATAAAGTGACCTTTTCCTGGGAGGGATTTGCAGAGGTAGTCGCCTCGGAGCACCCAGACAGAATGGGGCGCTGATGGAGACGCAACAGCATTTGTGACCTGCCGAGCTCCCCGTCTCCTGTTCTGGGCGAAAGGGGAAAAAAAAAACAAACAAAAAAACCGATAATGCATAAGGCATATTCCAGGTACCTGAAACTGATTATGCCAGCCTGAGTGCCCGAAGAGCCTCGTTTTCCCCCCAGAAGAGCCGGCAAACAACACCCACCACCACCACCATGCCTCGGGCCACCCCCGCCAGCCCCGGCACGGGAGCCGCCTACAGCCGGAGCTGCTCCGTAATGGATCTGATCTGTGACTTGTTGATTTCCCCTGAGCAAATAAGGCTTTGATGCAGTCCCGGCGAGAGTGGTTAGCTGATGAATTGACAAAAACTAATCAGCTTTATTGGGAAACAGGTTAAGGGCAGTAGAGTGTCAATAATTCTCCGTCTGACCCTCTCATCCATTAAGAGAGGCAGGCTGATTAGACCAAGAAGACCCTGCGCTTTTTGCACTGAAATTGCTTTCGTAAACTCACCATTATTAGCAGTCAATGCAAGCGGCTAATTTAGAGGAAACATCCCGAGGATGTCACATTTATCAGGGAGGTTTATGCATCATTATCTCATTTACAGGATGTCGCGGTGTAATATGTGTTTTTGGCAATAACGCTGGCCCCGTTCCCGAGGTTTGTGACTGCTCTGGAGAGATCGGACGGTGTGGGGAGACACGGATGGGGGGAGTTGATTCAGAGGACTAAGGACACACTACCCACTCCTCCACGACCCCATCGCAGGGCCCCGGACACTTCGCCGTTCTCACCGGGCAGCCCGCGGCCGCCGGGGGTTACCCCACGGGCCCACGCCGCCCCCTGAGTGCACTGCCCCGGCCTTTCAAAAGGCAAGATAGGCATCTGTTTGTCCACGGCCGGGAGAGCGGGGGCTCTGCTGAAAGGGGACCACCCGGAGGTGTCGAGGCAGCGCGCTCCTTGCGCTATCTCCGCC
Source organism: Ramphastos sulfuratus (assembly GCA_013399055.1). Taxonomy (NCBI): domain Eukaryota; kingdom Metazoa; phylum Chordata; class Aves; order Piciformes; family Ramphastidae; genus Ramphastos; species Ramphastos sulfuratus. The sequence continues at coordinate 186,224 of WBNM01045761.1, forward strand.
GAGATAACTGCGCATTGTTGGCTCCCGGGCAATATACTGGATCAACACAGGTGCGGGAGCCGCGGGAAGTTCAGCTGTCCCGGGTGTCCTACGGCACCTGTCGGGGGGAGCACACGGAATGGAGAGGGAAGGGGGGGAAAAAATAATCGGGGGAAAAGGGTGGAGAAAAAAAAAGAAAAAAGAAGGGGAAAAAAAAAAAGGTACTCGATTAAAAAAATAATAAATCTGAAAATCGAAATCCTTCTATAAGTACCGAATATTGCCTCCGAGGAAGGAGGACAGCCTGGGAGCGATCAGTAGGGTCCCAGGTGAGGAGTCCCTGGAAGCGGGGGCGGGTTGGCCCCGTTGGGGTGCTCTCAAAGGGCTGCGGAGAGCGTATGGGGGAGCAAAGTCCCATTCAGCTACACATCCGGCTCTGCTGCACGTCCATCAGCCAAATGATGCTGGGCCTGGAGGCGTCGGGTGACCGGACTGCGCGACCCGCCTGAGTCCTCCCCGGGAGGCGGTGATGGACCCAGGAAGGGGTGATGCGGATTCGGGCCCCCATCAGACGGCCCATCACTGGAGCAATATTCACGGTACCAGCCGCCTTCGTCCGCCGGCCACTATGAGACGCGCATCGCTCCGGCCACAGTTTCCCTTCCGTGTGCTGCGCGCAGCCTTGCGCTGGTGGCTCTGCACTGACTCGGGATAATGTTCCCTGCAGCTCCGCGTTCTCCTCCCCAGAACTGCACTGAGAAGGGGCCCTAAAGCGGTCTCCGTACGTGCCGAACAACTTGCGCCCGGGACGCGACCGCACAGCCCCGGGCATCGAGATTTGACAGCGGCTCTGTCCGACGACAGCCGCGTCCCCGTTTCGAAGGGCCTGGACATGCCCCCTTGCCTACGATGCACCGAAAGGTGACTTTCAGCCTTGCCAGGGCCTGGAATGAAGGGAAAGAGGAGGGGGTGCAGGGTCAATATTGCCCCTGCCTCTGGAGCCGGCCATGGGAACAAGTCCCGATGATGATGACACTCGCTGCCGTGGGAATGCCCCGCACGTGGGGCCCAAACTGCCGTTCAGATGGAAATGCGAGGCCAGCTCGGGAGCTCCGGCAGCAGGCAGTGAGCGTAGGCCTTGGGGACGCCCCAGCCCCTCGGAGCCCGCCAGTGGCCCGGCAAAAAACCCAAAGCGATTCATGATATTGATTCTGCGACTCCATGGCCCACTCCTCTTCCCACAGGGCCCGGGAGAGTGGGGTGCAGGGATGCGTCCACGGGGCTTGTCCCCGGGCTCCCCTGCAAAGTGTGCGTGTCGGGGTTCCCTGTGCTGGAGCAACTGTTGTGAGGGTCGGGTGCTTCTGCTTTGCCTGTGCCTGTGTGCGGGCACGGGGGACACGTGCGCAAGTGTTTTCCACCTGCGTAGGGCTCCAATGTGACACACGTGAGCCTTTGCCGTTGTGCCTGGTCTGTACAGGTGCACCTGCATGTCTGTCCTGCTTCTGTCTGTGTGTCTCGTTGTGTCTGCCATAGCGTGCTCGTGTGTCTGCTGTGTGAATGTGTGCATAGACTCCAGTCAGGGATGTCAAGGGAAAAAATAGTGCAGGAGAATAGGTGATTACCGGGACACAGGATAAAGGGTGCCTTGTGTCTCCGCGCACCCCACGGAGATGCTCTGAGCCTTCTGCTCTTGGAGCAGTGGCGAGAAAGCAGACCAGGAGCAAAGTTATAGCATCTTTTGTTGGTTGTGTCGGACTCCGCTTCTCTTTATTTTTCTCCCCATCCTCTTCCTTTCTTTTCCCTTTCCCCTCTCCCCTTTTCACTGCTTTTAGTTTTTACCCCCCAGGGTCACGGGCAGCGCACCGTCGCCGCGGTAGCACGGGCAGCCCCGGGACTACAGCCCCATTGCCCCCCCGGTGCGAAGCAGCTCCTCCCGGGAAGGCCTCACAGAGACGGGCCCGCGGTACGGGCATTCCCCGCAGTCTATGCCTTCTCCCCGGGGCTGGCAAAAACTTTTTTAAGGAAAAGCGTGTTTATCTTGGCAGCACTTGGTGCTGCAGTCTGACCTTCTGCTCACATCGCCTTTGCGGGGGTCTCCGCAGGCCCCCCGGGGAAATGAGACCCTGGTGAAGGAGCGACCCCGAGCCCCACTCTTTCCCTTTTCTGTTCGGAGTTGTTTGCATTAGATAAGCAGGTCTAATAACACTATTGACAGACCCAGGAGCTGGTGGCAAGCTTGACTCCCTGACCCACAGGTGTATATTCTTTCCGACTCGTTAAAAAGTGGTCAGCGGCGCGTTTATAACAAATATTTGCCCTGTGCGGGCATGGTGGAAAACTGTCAGAGAATACACGGCGGGAGGCATCTCGATCTGCAAAGCCAGGCCAGTGCTGTGGCTGGGAGGGCTCTCCTTGCGGAGGGGAGCAGGCTATCTGTCCGCACACCGGAGCTTCCCCTCCCAGTAACCCCCACACGCTGGCCGGAGTCCCCCGGGGTGAGTCTAGAGGCGGAGGGGTGGAAGGGGGCGGACCGCCGTGACAGGTGGGCGGCAGGACCAATGGCAGGCGAGGCCGCAGAGGCGCCGGCCCAATGGGAACCGCCTGCGGCCCTTGAAGGGGCGCGCCGCGGAGCACGACCGCACTGCCGCCCGCCGCCGCCGCCGCCGGGAGACGCGGCCGGCCCAGGGCCGCCCTACGAGCCGTGGTTCTTCCTTGCTGCTGGCCGCCTCCCGTCTCAGCCCACCGGCGTTCCCATGGAAAAATCCAAAAATTTCCGCATCGACGCTCTGCTGGCTGTCGATCCCCCGAAGGCGGCGGCGGCGGCCGGGCAGAGCGCGCCGCTTGCTCTGGTCACATCACTGAGCGGCAGCAGTAGCAGCGGGAGCGGCAGCCCGCCATCCTCCTCCTCTTCTTCATCCTCTTCATCTTCGTCTGAGCATCCTGCCGGCGGCCCCGCCGACTGCCTGCGCACCGACAGCCCCTCTCCGCCTCGCCTCCTGGCCGCTCACTGCACCCTAGTACATAAACCCGGCTTTCTGCCCGGTACTGGCGCCGGCTCCCATCCGCATCACCACGCGTCGGCAGCCGGCATGGCCTTGGGACTGCACCCCGCTGCTCCTGGCGGGCCGGGCATGCCTGCGCAGGCAGCCCTCTACGGGCATCCCGTGTACGGGTACTCGGCGCTGGGCGGGCAGCACCCAGCCCTCTCCTACTCCTACTCGNGTGCTCGTGTGTCTGCTGTGTGAATGTGTGCATAGACTCCAGTCAGGGATGTCAAGGGAAAAAATAGTGCAGGAGAATAGGTGATTACCGGGACACAGGATAAAGGGTGCCTTGTGTCTCCGCGCACCCCACGGAGATGCTCTGAGCCTTCTGCTCTTGGAGCAGTGGCGAGAAAGCAGACCAGGAGCAAAGTTATAGCATCTTTTGTTGGTTGTGTCGGACTCCGCTTCTCTTTATTTTTCTCCCCATCCTCTTCCTTTCTTTTCCCTTTCCCCTCTCCCCTTTTCACTGCTTTTAGTTTTTACCCCCCAGGGTCACGGGCAGCGCACCGTCGCCGCGGTAGCACGGGCAGCCCCGGGACTACAGCCCCATTGCCCCCCCGGTGCGAAGCAGCTCCTCCCGGGAAGGCCTCACAGAGACGGGCCCGCGGTACGGGCATTCCCCGCAGTCTATGCCTTCTCCCCGGGGCTGGCAAAAACTTTTTTAAGGAAAAGCGTGTTTATCTTGGCAGCACTTGGTGCTGCAGTCTGACCTTCTGCTCACATCGCCTTTGCGGGGGTCTCCGCAGGCCCCCCGGGGAAATGAGACCCTGGTGAAGGAGCGACCCCGAGCCCCACTCTTTCCCTTTTCTGTTCGGAGTTGTTTGCATTAGATAAGCAGGTCTAATAACACTATTGACAGACCCAGGAGCTGGTGGCAAGCTTGACTCCCTGACCCACAGGTGTATATTCTTTCCGACTCGTTAAAAAGTGGTCAGCGGCGCGTTTATAACAAATATTTGCCCTGTGCGGGCATGGTGGAAAACTGTCAGAGAATACACGGCGGGAGGCATCTCGATCTGCAAAGCCAGGCCAGTGCTGTGGCTGGGAGGGCTCTCCTTGCGGAGGGGAGCAGGCTATCTGTCCGCACACCGGAGCTTCCCCTCCCAGTAACCCCCACACGCTGGCCGGAGTCCCCCGGGGTGAGTCTAGAGGCGGAGGGGTGGAAGGGGGCGGACCGCCGTGACAGGTGGGCGGCAGGACCAATGGCAGGCGAGGCCGCAGAGGCGCCGGCCCAATGGGAACCGCCTGCGTTCGTCTGAGCATCCTGCCGGCGGCCCCGCCGACTGCCTGCGCACCGACAGCCCCTCTCCGCCTCGCCTCCTGGCCGCTCACTGCACCCTAGTCCCTAAACCCGGCTTTCTGCCCGGTACTGGCGCCGGCTCCCATCCGCATCACCACGCGTCGGCAGCCGGCATGGCCTTGGGACTGCACCCCGCTGCTCCTGGCGGGCCGGGCATGCCTGCGCAGGCAGCCCTCTACGGGCATCCCGTGTACGGGTACTCGGCGCTGGGCGGGCAGCACCCAGCCCTCTCCTACTCCTACTCGCAAGTCCAGGGAGCGCACCCATCGCACCCAGCCGCCGACCCCATCAAGCTCAGTGCCGGCACGTTCCAGCTGGACCAGTGGCTGCGGGCCTCCACCGCTGGCATGATCCTGCCCAAAATGCCCGACTTCAACTGTGAGTATTTACCTTCCTCTGACCGTAGCTGCATCTTTTCTCTCCCCTGTCCCGGTGGGGGGACCTACCGTTAGCTGTCCGCTTTCTAGAGGAAAGAAAATCCCTCCTTTGCCCCGCGTAAATAAGCTGCAGATTTAATTTGGACTCGACAATTTTATTATTATTATTATTTTGTTATTCATTTATTTATTTATTTTGTTTTATTAGAAGGAGGAAACAGCTTTCCGCGATGGGAAGGTGGTGGGCGGGGGGAAGGGCTGTGGGTCGCCTCACCACTCGCGGCTCTTGTGGGCTCGGGTTTTCGGGGCAGATTAAATATGAAATTAGCAAATTGCTGCCTGCCGTTGCAAACGCCATTTCTCGCCATCCACGGAGGGCAGCAGCCGCCGTGGAGGGTGTATGAGGGGGGCTGTGGGGAACAGGCAGTGGCTCCATAGTGTTCCCCCAAAACCTAGTCTTGATGTGTCCCGCAAAAGTGGGATCGCAGGTCACCATCTCTCAGCCACCGTTCTGAATTCTCTCTTCTGTTGGCAATGGACTTATGATAATTATGGCAGGTTCCTCTGGCCAAGCGGGTGTAGGGAGGGCCTGAGGTTAGCCAAAAATCTGTGATTCCGCGTTCCCTGGGGATAATGAATAGCCATGAAATAAACATAGTGGGAAGGGGTTAGGTCTGGGAGCAGGGCAGGCTGAAACGCCGTCTGAAGCCAGGAGATCCCGGAGTCCCTGCTAAGGCGGTGCCGAGTGCTAGGCCTCGCGGCGATGGGGACCTTGTGTGCATCTGGTTTAGGCAAAAATAATTTTCGGAGGTGTGAGCTCTCTGTGGGAATGGCCGATTTAACAATACCAGAGGTGTAGTTTTACGAAAATCGTGCCAGGAAAAGGATTGCCTTTTTTTTTCCTCTTTACCTTCTCACACTCTGCACACACATTCACAGACAAAAAAGTCCATTGTTTTCTCTCGAATTGGGGTTGTTTAGACTGGAACATTCAGAAAGGAAAAAAAAATAATTAGAAAAGCTGTTAGAGCCCTGCCTCTCAAACAAGATGTAGAGGGGGAATAAAGAACCAGAAAGAAACGAGAATGGAGCCTCGGAAAATCGCACCGCAGTGAGAAAATCTCCCCGGCGCTGCTGCCGGGAAGTGGACACTGGCCTTTTCTCTTGCTGCCCGCTTTAGCGAGCTGCCTCCAAACGCAGCCAGGCAGTGAGACCCACCCTTTCGGAGTTTGTTGTGTGTTTTGGGTTTTTTTCCTAAATCAAATAAACTCAAGTGCCCAAATACTTCGAGAAATGGGCGGTAGCACCTATGCGTAGCATCATCCTTGGACATGTTTGGACCCCGAGAAGGGGCTCAGTCCCTTCCGCAGTGCCCCCAGCCTTACTTTTTTTTTTTTTTTTCTTATACAATTCTTTATTTAAATTATTGTTTCTGAAGGCAGAAATTTCTGTTCAAAGACAAGTTCATAGGCCCCGCTGTTGATTTACGCTAAGACGAGTGGCTGGTGCCCAGTGTTCCCAGCCTGTGGAGGAGTGTCCGCCTGCAATTCCGTTAATTAAACGGGGATGGGCGTGCTGGGAGTGCGGCACGTTCAACTAAAGCATTAAATGGAGCAAATTGCTGCTCCCAGGAGAGCCCAGTACCCCTTCGCCGTGATTTCTGACTCCATTTTATTGTCTCGCATTTGTTAGGCTCTTGGGAAATTAAGAGACATATTTTTCTTTATTTAAGAGATTTAATTTAATTTATTTTTTGGTCCCTGTGGGGGATCCCCTGACACTGCAAGCCGAGAAACCCTGGAGCAGGAGGACCGGGAGACTGGAGGAGATACCTCCCTCGATTCGTGCTCTGATGTATAACCATCCATCCTTTCCTTGCCCTAAATCACCGTTATTCCTGCCTTCTCACACCGGTCCCAGCGATGCCTGTTTGCGGTGGGATGGCTCCTCGTGCTCACCTCTGCTCTTCTTCCTTCTCTCCTTTCCCAGCCCAGGCACAGTCCAATCTGCTGGGGAAATGCCGCCGGCCCCGCACGGCCTTCACTAGCCAGCAGCTGCTGGAGCTGGAGCATCAGTTCAAGCTCAACAAGTATCTCTCCCGACCAAAGCGCTTCGAGGTGGCCACGTCGCTAATGCTCACCGAGACTCAGGTAAGTTTCCCCACCTCCGGCTCCGTGGGGCAGATGAGGGAAGAGCAGTGAATGAAGTGGGGGGGGTTTGTGTGTCCCTCGTCTCCTCCAGGTGAAGATTTGGTTCCAGAATCGGCGCATGAAATGGAAGCGCAGCAAGAAGGCGAAGGAGCAGGCGGCACAGGAGGCCGAGAAACAAAAGGGGGGCTGCGGAGAGGACAAAGGGGATGAGGACCTCCTTCTGCCCGTTCCGGAGAAGAGCGGTGGGAGGAGGATGCGGGAGCTGGCCGACAGCGACCCCGAGGACGAGGAAGATGAGGAGGAAGAAGAGGAGGCAACAGTGTCAGCTGCTGGGAGATGCTGTCCCTATCATTCCTCCGACTGCTCCGAGGCGGACGAAGAGGACACGAAGCCCCGGGGCCGGCACGGAGCCCCGGCGCAGCCCCAGTGAGCCTTCCCCGCAAGCCCCGCTCCCTCCAGCCGCGGGCTCTGCCCGTCCCGTCCCAGGGGCAGCCCCACCGCCCCTGGTCAGCACCAGCCCTGCTCCTCCGCCCTGTTTCCGATTTCTCCCTGCTTGGAGGGAGATGGAGAGAAGGATGGTTCACAGGCCGGGCAGGGAAGAGGATTTGCGGTACATACAGTGTTATTGTTGACTGCAGATCAGACAAAACTTGAGCCCCCCCATCCCTGCCCCCCATGAAAAGCGTGTTCCTTTTACTGAGTATTGGAAATGTTTTGTTCTTGCTATATATCGGGAAAACTGTTTATCTGTTTATGTGATGAATGTTAAAACTGCTGGGAATCTGAATACTGTCTTTATTTTTATATATTGTATTTATAAAAAACAACAACAACAACAAAAAGCCTCTACTTATGCATGCTAAATTATTCCCCAGACCCTCCCACCTATGCGATGGGGTGGAAAATAAACGACGTTTTGTACTTCAGCTGGATCAGCGCTTTATGCTGGGGCGGGGGGGATGTTGGACTTACCCGGTCCGGGAGATCCCAGCGCTCTTGACGAAGTCGAAGCTCCTGGAAGGGAGCAAGGAATGGGTTTCTAACACGACTTTGATTCAGTGCTGAAGCCGTGGCGCAGTATCTGACATCAGCATGGGTCTTTACGAGAGCGGTGCCTCGGTACCGGCGAGGAATCGAGCAAAAGAGTGAGGAGCTGCGGTGGGTGGAAGGCGGTAAGCGGCCCCCGAGCCCTTCCCGGTTCCGAGGATGGACCGCACACCCCCACACGATGGCCGCTCCGGTAGCGAAGCCCCGGCTTTTCGATAAGTGCGAGATTTATCTCTCCAATAAATTTGCTGATCAATTAATTCTTGTCACTGCAGCTCTTCCCCGAATCAATTATAGAGAATTTAAATATAATCACTGGCTCATCCCCACCATCTCGGGGCCACGGCTGGCAATTCATCCCAGCTAATGAATTACCGGGTGGCTCAGCTCTCGCTCCTGCGTAAGGCCGCGCAGTGGGAAGGAGGGACCTGCTGGAACCTGAGGTTCACGCCGCCAGGCGCGGTGTCCGGTCCCCGGCATCCTCCTCATCCTCCTGCATCCTGGGTGCCGCCAGTGCCCCGCCGAGCTCCGGAAGGTGACGAGCCCCGAAATACCGAGCATTCCCACTCGCATACACCTTTTGGCTTTTATTTTTATCTTAAAGCGATTTTTCACAAACCCGCGACAGCCTTTAACATGGGAGCAGCATGACCCCTCTAAACGGGGTCTAAAACCCCATCTTGTGAAGCACAGGCTGGTGGGTACACGAGTTTACGGCATGAGGAAAAGCATTGTCCATCACGGAGAGCTTCAGGTAGCGCCGGTTGAAGATGGTGTTTTAGAGACAAGGCGGTCAGATACTAGTTTACCGGCCCAGCACCCTCAGCTCGCCGGCGGTTACACCACAAATCACACACGTAAATCATAGGTCTGGACGGATCCCACATGTCAAAAAACTCGATGGGGATGAACTTGATTTGGGTTCGATCGATACCTTCCCCACCCTTGCATGGGAACAACCACGTGTGAGGCTCAAAATTTTCGAACGGCAGGTTGCAGGGGATTCAAGGCGACAGATAGTTCATGGCTTTGGTCGCTCTGCCGTTCTCGAAGTCTCTGGCCGCAGCTCTATCTTCGTGTATGAAGGGCTGCGCAGGGCCGCGCAACAGCCTCGGAGAGCCTCTGAGGCTTTCCCGCCCTAAATCCGGCAACGCGCCCGAGTTGTTCACCTCCAGCGGGATTTACCTCTTGCTTACACCTTAAAACATCTACAAGACATCAGTCTAAAGGCCATATCCTTATTGTTACATTAAAATAAAGTAAAACAAACAAACAAATAAAAATATGAAAAAGAAGCCCCACTTGAGATCACTTCCCCCTCCCCAAAAGATCCTCCCTCAGCTATAAAATTCCAATTAAATACCCGTTAATGAAATTAACAGGCCTCTGCCACCGAGCCAGAAATTTACTGTATGCCCAAGAGGTGTGTGCCTAAACGTGTCTCAGCCCTGTGAGAAATAGCCCTGGGTGCACAGGCATCTATTCACGGACTCTGTATCAAAGTCCTACCAGTGTATTGTGTCTGTCTCAATAAAATTAATCTCTTTAAAGCCCAGAGTCTCACAAGAATACCTTCAGTGTTCCAGACTACAAGGGCAAATATGTTTTTCAGATTCTGTTTTTATGGATGGATTAAAGTTTATTTTCCATAATAGGGCACCTAATAAAACTCATAAAGCTCTGTCAGTCTTACAGCTGGTGGCCTCATTTAACACTTTCACTTCGTAAATCATTTTACAACTTGCCAGGTGTTTCCAAAATTGAAAGGAGAGGAGGGGGGAAGAGAGCAAGAAGGAGGGAAAGAGAAATTAAAGTCACTTAAAATATAGATACGGTCCTTTGCCGGTGGGTGCGTTTGCATTGTCGCTTGGAAGGGCTTCAAAGAAGGTGTCGATCCCAACGGGGGAGAAAAGCCTTTTAATCAGGATTTCCCACGCTCTTTTGAAGTGAGGAGGCTCTTCTCCCGTGCAGGGCAATCAAAGGCTCAGGGGGATTAGGGGAACTCGGTAACATGCGCGCCCTGCTGCCCGCTCCCGGAGCGGCCCAGCCCGACCCCGGGCAGTGGGTGCCTCGGGGTTCGCCCATCCCGGCTGCGCCAGAGGGACCTCGTTATCTCCGCACCCGCGGGTCATCAAGAGGTTGCGGAGGGAGGGGCCGCGTTCTCGGGCTGAGCATCGCCCTTGGGTGCCCCTTCCTTACCCAACCCCAGGGTACCCCCACACTCAACCCTGGAGTGCCCCACTGGTTCTGATGAGGTTGCTTTGTTTTAGGATTGGGCTAGCAAAGCTTTAATCTAACTGCCTGTTTGTCGAATTTCGTTATTCTATGGGTTCTCTCCCCTAGACACAGTAGGTAACAAGCCTCTTAAAACTTTCATTACTGTACTTGAGAAGTGGTAAGTAAGAACATGGACCTTTAGTAGACATTTTGCTTTAAAAAGCAACATGGTTTAGGCATGGATGTCATTAGCTGGCAATTTCATAAGCATTAAGTGGTAAAACAAAAGAATCAAAATAGGTTCCACATGTTTGAGGTAAACCTGCTAAAAGTCTTTCAAATGGGAAACCGTAAATATATAATCTCCCCTCAAACTCCCCATGAAACTGCTGGGAATGAAATTCTTCACTAGCAGAAAGACTATTGATTATTTCAGAGTTCCAAGCTGTTATGCTTATCCAAAATAAAGACATTCATATCAGCCTTTTCTCTAGTTCTCAGTAAAATTCTATGTCATGTTCCCTTCTCCTTGAAGATCTCTTTCCTTATGCCCACCAGGTTAGCAGCAGAAGGGCCAGGATTGGGAGTGTTTTGCACCTGATGCTCCCCGTGAGATTGCAAGTGTCTGCTTTGGTTCTATGGATCCTTCCAGGCTCCGATTTCAGTTTCCAGCTCTCCTTTTCTTCTGGGGAGCTAAACTAAGAATTGCTTCCCCAAGTACCACCTTAGGCACAAGAGATTGCCCAAGGCAGTCAATCTCAGCATAGGTACTCTTCTCTCTTTTCTGACTTTCCCCTGTGTGCTGTGGATACTGGGATAACTGCATGGTGCTTCAGCTGTGAAAGAAGAAATATTATGTTATAATTCCTGAGCCCACATAATTCTTATGTTATGCAGGCTGCTTCTTGGTTATGTCTTTGAATCCCATGAATAGCATCACAGGAGTGATGCTGTTCCAAATAGTGGAAGCCACTTCCAAATAGTGGAAGAGATGAATAGTGGAAGTAGAAGCCACTTCCAAATAGTGGAAGAGATGAAGCTCCCAGGGACCTTAGTCTCCCTTGGGTGTTGTGTTACAGGCCTTCTGCCCCCTAGATGTTGGTTCAAGTCTGGCCAGAGTTAATACCAACTGCAACAGCAACCAGGAGTTACTCAGCAGCTGTGATAAAGATTTTTTTAAATTTCTCACTAATACTCATGCAATCAGGATTACATCTATGGTAGGTTGGGGTTGTCTTTGATTAGATGAGGCGGTTTTGTCTTTCTTGAGATTTTTTGCTTTAAGGATTGAGGATTTTTGTAACACCCCTCCAAAGAGTTCCCTGCAAAGGCAGAACCAAGGAGGGTGTTGACCGTTGTGTTCTCCCTTTACTGAAGACTAAAATGAAAATGTTGGTTTTGCCTTCCATTTGGAGAAGAAGCAGGTTTTACTGGGTTAAATCTAACTGGAACTAGTCTCTAAAATCAGTAGATGAGAAGAATGACGTCCTTTCCCTGTTGTAAAAACTAGCAGAGGCAGGGGCTTGCCACGAACTGTGTAGCTGGAAGCTTAGTTCTATTTTACTGCTTGCAGGACATTTGCAAGCAGGACGCAATTTCCTCTAATGAATCCATTATTTGAAATTATTATTCACAGAACTTCTGTTAATGTTCTTGGCCGATGGCAGCCTTTGGCAGGTTGGACTTGTGTCTGAATCAGGAGCATGGATGGACAATGCAAAAGGCTCTAATTCAGCTACCTTCTCTCCTCCCACACAGAGGAGATGGGGATGGAGAATTTCTGTCCCCATCCAGCCCTGTTGGGCTGTGGGTACTGTGTCCATAAATAAAAATTAAAGGTAGCCAGTATGGATCTTAACCTGGGGATGGGGCAGGGCAGTGATCACAATTTAGAACAACATCTCAAGGGATGGGGCAGATTGTTCGTGGCTTAGTATCCCCAGATGCCCTTTCTGGAAAGTACGTGAAAGCCAAGCAGAAGTAGCCGAGCCACCTCCGGTGCTAATTCTGCAGTGTAATAGCGGCTGGCAAGGCGCAGAGGTCTGCAGAGACGATCTAATGATTCTTTCTGGACTTCAACATGATGAATCTATAAAGCATGTATTGCTGTAGCAGCTAGGTGCAATTTTAGAAATGTTAATGAGTAATTACATAAAGGTTGTCCACAGTCATTGATGTTAATCACTGTTCTTTTGCCAGGGATAATTAAGATGACACTTCAGCAGTGTCAGCCAGTGGTTGCCGCTGTCTCTGCTGTCTCCTTCTTCCCTCCCAGCTCCTGCCATGGCTCACACTCCTTCAGAGATCTTCTTCACTACCTTCATTCATCCCATGCTTTTAGGTCCCTGTCTTTTCTGAAGGGCTTGACTGACAGTGGCCTGAAGATTTTTAATCTATATGTAAGCACTTCACACAGTCTTGTTGAGTATGAGCTGAGGGTGGTGGGAGAGGCAGCTTCAGGTGATGCAAAGCAGTGATCTGCTGCCTCTCTGCTCCTGCTCAGAGCATCAGGACACTCATTTCCATTCTGCAGATGATTTGCTTAGACAGTGTGCAGAAGTTACTTCGCCTTCTTCCTGCCTCCACCTCATGTAATAGCACATCTTCTCACCTTTATTGCCTTTGTGCCTTGGAAACCTCTGATGAAAAGGTTACGGCTGGTATTAATGACTATGAAGGAGCTGGAGTAACAGCTGTAGGGATATGGGTTATCATGATAAAATTCACAAGTTTTGTTCACATTTTCATTCTGCAGCCCATGATCAGATGCTGTTCAGTGTAATGCAGGTTTCAAGTGATGGAATGCTCATGATGGAGGTTTTAGAGGAGGACAGATAGCCCAGATGTACCATCGAAATTTGTGGGTGGGCAGGTTGGGGTGGGAGATCATCTAGTGCTTCTCCTGCAGCTTTCCCAGGTAAAGAGGCTGAACTGTCTACATGGTAGTTCTGTGGTTGTAAGACAGAAAGGAGATGAATGAGTGACCTGATCACCTGCAGGGACTGTGGAGTCATGCTTGACATGGGAAGGCCATCCCGGTGTCTAAAGTTGTATTACTGCTGGGGAGCAGGACCTCCTAGCAGCTTGCATCATGGGAAGGATGTCCAGTGAGGACACTTCTTTTATTGCTACAGATCCTCACGAGTGGTCTTTGCTTCAGGGATGGGAGGAAGAAAGCTCTTTCATTAGCTACAGGTGGAAAGATACCTGAAACCCCCACTGCATTATTCTTCTAAATCTTCATCTTTAGGACTGATACATTCATCTAGGGGTTAGATACAAGGGCCAGTTTCAGCAAGGGTAATGCTGAACAAGCTTAACATGCTTTTCTGCAAGATCTGTTAATCCTGTGCCTCCAACATCTTCATATCAGCCTTGGGCAGCCCTGGCTCCTCCCTGGAGGAGGACACCATTTCAGAGAAAGTGTTACTCAGCATCCATGAGAGTGTCAAAAACCTGTCTGGAAATTAAGATTTGCTTCTCCAGTCTTTAGCATTCTGAAGGCTCTTTTAAACTCATAGATCTTCTGTAGAGTTTCACAAGAATAGGGCAGTCCAAGAAACATCAATGGGTCTAGTGTCTCTCTCGGTCTGATTCTCACATTGCTTTCAGATCACAGATAAGAAAAACAAATGATTCAAAAATCACAGCAGTTTCTGAGACAACCTATTGGCTGGTGCTTAAGTTCTGAAGTGCTCTCCAAAGCCTTCCTCAATCACTTTTATTAGTTGTAGGAAACATTTATGATTCGCAGTTGCTGCCTCTCACTCTCTGCACTGCTTCCCAGCCTCTGCTGTATGGTACCTGCATAGTCCTTTGTGTAGTACAAATCTTCAAGAGACCAACAGTCTCGGTTTCAAACCAGTTAGTTAGGGAAATTTTGAAGCTAAACACTGTCTAGTCAACATTTCAAGGGTGAATTGAGTAACAGGGTAAAGAAAAAAAAAGGATATTCAGAGTCAATTCCTTGGCTGAGGAGAAGAGATGGTTTTGTGAATAAGATACAAGCCTAGGAAAGTCCAACCAAGATGACTTATTTTCCCTAAGGTGACATTAAGCACATTTCAGCTTACTGTCTCTATACTGGAAAAATGCATTGCTCCATCTCCTGACTGTAACTGAAGGCTGTTCCCACAGTGGGCTCCACTGCCTCCATTCCCTTTTACTTCACCCCGGAGCTGCGTGTGCCCAAGGGAGATTTGAGGGGTGTCTTATCATCTGAACAGTAAGAGGTCCATAATGGAGTTTTTAATGAGAAGTGTGTCATGCTTGGAAATCTTTCACTTGTAAAAATGAAACAACCACTTCACCGTTACTGATGAAAGACTTTGAAGGAAGTGTTCAAAAAAGATCTCTGTTTGTAATTTTACTCTGTACCTCTCACTCAAGTTCCATCACTTAATCTCCTTTTAATGTATTCACTTTGAAGTTCTCCATTCACATGAGGTGAGTTGGTTTTGGTGTGTGAACTGCTGCGTCCTAAGACAAAAGTTTTCAGGGATTTTTAGTGCCGGATGGATCTTCCTAAGCTTAATCTTGATAGATGTGCACTTAATTTCCTTAAAGTGTTACTAGGGAAATGCATGATATCTGGTTCTAAAATGTGGACACATCTAAATTAGTGGAAGGCTACTGTAATTAGTTTTGAAGCAAGGCTGCAGGGTCCACCAGAATTTGAGAGTAGCACAGCTGTTTGGTACAGGCAGCTGTGACGTTCATGCCTGTGAGCCTCATGGTAAACCAAGCCTTACTGGAGGGCAAAGGAAAGTTCCCCCAGGAGATGCAATCACAAAAAGTGGCATATGGTAAAGGAGTCATATCTCTACATACAATTCCTGAAATCTGTCCAACTGAAAAAGTCTTGGGTAAAACTTATACCTCACCTATGGATCAAATGGTCTCCTGAAAACAAAGTTGCTTCATCTACTGTGGGGAAGAACCACATCTTGATTCTCTCACACAAGGGCCACGGTCAGCTGCTGTTACACTCTGTGCAACAGAAACGTGAGCACGAGAGTTGCCACTCGTGTATTTATTAAGCTGAAAGTGCTGTCGTGTGTGTTTGGCACCACACTGCTCCCAGGCTCCAACTTCTCACGTGCAAAGTTCACCCACAGAACAATGCAGATCAAGCGATGCCAGATGTGCTTTAAGAGCAGTATTGAGTTGCACACCTTCGCTAGAGCGAGGCAGGGCAGACCCACTTGCGTCTGTGCCTTCAGAGCAGGGCTGATATCAACTCCTCATCCCCGGTGTGCAGGACAATGGAAAAATGTCAAGTTGAAAAAGCCCTGCAGATACTTGGCCCATTCAGGTGTGGTGCTAAAACCCTGCCAAAAGGACTTGTGTATGATTTATCAGCGTAACGCTCTGGCCAAAGCTAAAAACCAGACTTCCCTGTGCTGTTAATTTTGATACAGAAAACAGAGCTTTCAAACATTGCTGTCCAGCTTAAAAGAAAACAAAAATTGAAAGCCTGACAATAGCTATGAGTGGATGGTGCTGTTTAAAAAGGGAACTGAAATCTTCTGCTATATAGCTAAAAAACCAAACATCCGGCTTTTGGTGAAGTGCAGCTAAAGCAAATCATGCTGTATTTCCCACTGGCTCGTCACGACTAAGAATTAGTTTTGCAACCACAGCTGCTTGGTCTTCCATGGTAGTGTATTTTAACCAATTCCAAGCCCTTTTCTGCTAATGAAGTAGTAACTCCTCCGAACCTCCTTTATGGAATAATTTGTAACATTGTAAGTGGCATCTCTCTTATTGTAAAACACAGGGAATGTTTCTCCCGAAGGCTTGGTGGTGGCTGACAGACTCAACTGGAAGAAATCTCTGTATGTTCTGTTTTGTGTAGGTGTGTTATTGAGCATTTATTCTGCAGTAGAAAAAGCAAAACATTTCCAAGCCCAGTGTAACTTCTCCAGCAGCCTCTGCTGGCAGTCTGTCAGTGCTTAGTGTGCAGTTTTGCTGGAAGCCACTTCCCAGGGTTGGGAATTGCTGTTGTTACAGAAAGATCTTTGAGCATTGAGAGTCCCACTATAAGGAAACACTTTGGTGGGGCTACAGTTGCTGGTGACAAGTTATTACATATGATATATACTAATATGGACATTTGGTCACATATATAACATCTATAAAATATATAATGTAAGTATTTTTATATGGGGCCTGATAAAAAGTATGAAATCACCTCAGCTTTCCTCTTCACCTGGGAGGAGACTGGACCACAGAAGTGACAAGCTTGCAAATGTACACATAGATTGATAGTACACCCTGACAGGCTTTCCACTTCCATGAAGCTATGGACATTTGGTCACTAGGACCACAAAACGAATTGTTAAACATGGCAAGATCAGGAATTCACATTTATCTTAGAACTGCCAGACTGTTTTGTTTTGGACAGTTATTCCCTCACTGAATCGTAGTGAGGACAGGACTGACATAGAATCTGTCCTTGTGCCTGACTCCAGCACTATGGACTGGCAGTGTATTTTGGCTGCTTTCCCTAAAAATTCATGAAAAACAATTAAACACAAATTAATTAAACGTAGATGTGACAAATGTAAAACCCTCAGGCATGTAAAATCTGTTTTCTTCAGGAACAAAGCAATGGCTCTATAACCTTGAACAACACCTACTAGCGGTTTGGGATGAAAACTAACTAAGGCAAGTCTTGCTTAGAAAAAATAGCAAGTGTAATTTTAGACTGTAAGGGTAAAACCATCTCCTCTAATTGCATAGCAACACCTGCATCACACTGCCTCAGGCAGCTGCAGCAGGTGAATAGGTTCAGACCCATAAAACACTAGGCAATCTTTCCACAGGCGGCACAGGGTGCTCACTTCTGATCACCAAGCAAAGCATTCACATGAGGAACTGGCAGCCTGTCACATTTAAGGAAGATGCTTCAAGATTTATTTCGAGGAGCAAAGTTGTCTCAACCTCCCCACTCGTGCAATGTGTTTCTGTTTATGCATTATTAAATCACAAACACATTGAAATGCTGGGCCTAACCAAACTCCTGCAAAAACAGCAATTAATTGGGTGGCTGCTGCAGTCTAGGGGGAGTAATTTTCACTCACCAAGGTCCCATGCATTTCACAGCAACCAGTTTCTAGGGCGCTCACAGTTTTTCTCCCAAGTCCAGCCTCCAAAATTAAAATACAAGGTTTGGCATGGATGTCTGTAAAGGAGCTGTTTACACAAGCTCCCTGAAGCTGTGACTTCTCTATCCCTCAAAATGATGTACATTTTCCTACTGCCTATACTTTTTTCAATTAGCATAAACTGAAGAACAAAAATTAACTGTTTTCATCTTTTGCCTGTTGCATTTAAGACACAGCTGAGAGGAAATGGCCAGTTTTGTACCACTGGCAGCCTTTGAGCAAGCTAAAAGGACTGAAGAAAATATCTCATTTGTTCTTTTGATGGCAGTGTATTCTGTGTTGTTACCTTGCTAGTGTAACTTGAAATTTTGAAACTTTCTTCTCCCAGGACTCCTTGTTCTCTAAAATTTGCCCTCTCCAACAGAGGAGAGGTGAGAAATAACAGCTCCCTGGCTGCTGAGGGAAAGCATTCCAACTGAAAATATTACTTATAAAAGTGCGTAAGCAGAATACTATATTCAACTGTTTGATTAAAAAATAAAATTAAAAATTCTTGTCCATCTCTCTGACTGCAGAAATGAAAATTTTCTGGAGGGTACCTACTAGGAACACATTTTCCCAACAGGGACAAATCTAGACCAGCTAAAAAGGTAATTGGCATGTAACAAAATTAGGAGACACTCTGAGTGAGTGGACTATTGAACACTAGAGTGCAAGCCTGGTTATAAAAGTACAGCTAGCAGGTCTAGAACAGGCAGATCATGCAGATGAGAAAGTTCTCCCTCTACTCCCCTCAATTTAAGGTCACTCCCTTTCTGGCAAGGCAGTGGAAATAAAGCTAAGACAAACAGAAAAGTCTTTAGAAAAATTACAGTTTAATGTGTAGTGGTAAGGTGACAGAAGGAACAAACCATTAACACCCAGTGTTACAGAAATAAATGTACATGAAGTTCTTTTAAAACATCTGAATAGAAAATACAAGTGAACATTTCAGGAAGGTATTATCTTATTAAAATATTCATAGTGATATGATTCTTTATGCTTATAAAAATTTGATTGATTAGGCAAGTCTAGTTTTAAGCTGCAATAAACAAGCTAAAAGAGCAATAAAAATATGCTGTGACCTCTAAACCCAATATAAGTGGGCAAAGTCAGATCTTCAGGATATTTTACTACAGCTCTGAATCCAACTGAAGATCTTTTCCTGACTCAGTCAGGTAAACAATTCACAGAATTAGCAGATAACTTCCACGCTTCCAGAGAAGAGTTGGCCGCTTTCAGAGGCGACTCACCAGTACTACGCCATCTAGTGGCAACTACACCGGTTAGTTACCGAAAGCCTTTGGTTAAGGCTGCTGCTTCAACACACAGTGGCCAGCATCATGCTATTATCTAAAGTGAAAATGGTAGAATATGCAATGAAGAATGCTGCTCCTGATTGACAGTATCATAGAAGAGAAATTCATCCTCTTCTCCAGATACTAACCATCTGCAGGAAGCACACAGAGTAAAAAGGGACATTGACAAAGAGGACATCTATCTCTTTCTTCAGGAAGACCCATTTATCACCTACAATAAAGCCAGTAATTAGTGTGATCCTGCTTTGGCAGGGGGCCTGGACTCGATGATCTCTGGAGGTCACTTCCAACCTCTAACCTTCTGTGATTCTGTGTGTAGAACATAGAAACTGTTCACATCAAAAATGAATCCTTTAGAGCAACAAGTCTCTCCTCATTCTCAATGACTTGGGTCTGAAAAACTAAAAAAGCTTTGCATCTCCCTGCAGACTCAGCTTTCTGTATGTTTTACTAGAAAAACAGAGTTATAGCTTCAACTTTGATTCTTTTGCTTGCAAAGCCTTGGTTGCTAGTTCAATTCTTTCTTCTAATAAGCTAGCTTCTTCAGGACTTTTTTGGGTTTGTACATTTTTCAGTAGGAAGTGGTTAAGGAAGAGCTTCAAGCTTTCCCGTAGTATTCCCAGTTTGGGGTTGTCAGATACTCTGTTAAGAAAAATTAAAAAAAAAAATAGTAGTTAGTGTTGATTTTTTTTTCTTTTAATCTTCTTTAAATAAGACACATTGAAAAAAAAAAAAAAAAAGCCCACAAAACCTCCCATCCTATAAAAGGAGCTTTTCTGAAGAGGCTTTCAAATTACCAGCAAGTTTACACTAGCTTGGTGAACAGCCCAAACACATTAAACATAAAATTAATTCTTAAAAATGAACAGTTGAGCTTTAAACTTGCTTTCTGTAAACACATTACAGCAAAAAAAGGAGGTAAACACCATGTTGGAGCTTTCTGGTGTTGCAGTCTTAATGGCTGAAGCATCACTACCCATTTTTTTTTCTGAACTGATAGGACATTGAAAGTCTAATACGACAAAAATTGTCGCATCGTGGAATAACTGAACTCATACAGGATGTCTGCAGGTCACCTTGTCCAATATCCTGTTTAAAGCCAGATTAACATTCAGTTGTGGTCAGGTTGTTCAGTTTTATCCATTCAAGTTCTAACATCTCCAAGGAAGAAGATTTCCTAGAGTCCCCAAGAAACTCTGTTCCATATACAATATTTTCCAGATCACGAATCCATCAATCCCCTAAACCTTTCCCTCATTAGTATTTCTTTATTTTTCCTTTTTACTTTAAAGACACCTTTTAGCAAAAACTGCTGGTAGGGTAAGCCCCACTGCACAGAGATGGTAAAGCAATGAGCAAAGCAGGTAAGCACAGAGCTCTGCTCAAGAAAATCCTATGACTAAAATGACACGTTGAGGATCTGAAAGCTCTATTTTGTACAACATTTGTCACAGCTGCACCTCTATCAGAGCCTGCACTAATACACGAGTGAGGTGCTTCCCTCCACTCACCCTTGGAGAGCTTTTTAAAGGGATGGATGTCTGATCTTTGGAAAAGGCACTGTGTAATTCTCAACAAAATAAGCAAGCTTCTTACCCTCTTAGTTACTACTCAGCAAAAGTTCCCTAGAGAACTCTCTGATCACTTACCTCAGAAATATGTCATTAAGTTCCTCAGCATCTGTTTGGATTAACAGCATGCTTAACACTCGTCTCAAGAAGCGGACCTTGGGTTTATCTAGTTCACTGAACTCAATTACCTAGTAGAGAGAGAGGGAGCATTACATGAATCAAAGTATTTAGAAGAGAATTTGGCTGTTTGAAATAGACAGCTTTTAGGAAACAAACTGGCCTCCTGCATGATCCTTGAGGTCCCTTCCAACCTTACCATTCTATGATTCTATATACTGAGTTTAAACTAGCTGAGAATGCTGCCTCCAAAGTCAGTCAGTAAGGAAAGCAGAAGAACTTCCCAAGGAATAACCTGTCTTCTAGCACCAAAATATCAGATATAATTTATCAATTAAATAAATCCTTCAGAAGTACCTAGGACAATTTATTTAATTGCCCATTTAATGCAATTCAATTATTATCATAAAATTCAGTCAACTCTCCATTCTGAAATTTTAAGTGCTCAGTAGATTTCCTTCTGGTCTAATAAAAAAAATCAGCATCAGCTAATAAGCAGAGCACAAAATCCACTGACAAAGTCTGCTAATGAAGGAGTTTCGGTTCCAATTTTTGATACTCTAAAGAATCTTACAACTGCTCTATAGAACTGAAGACTTTCTGTATTCCTGGGTCACCACAAGCTCCCTTTTCTTCAAATGAGGGCATTACCACAATCAGCTGGATTTATCTGGTAACATCAGAACAAGTTTTAGCTCAGCTTACGACCACAAACAGGTGAAATACCAGAGAGGTAGCAGAGAAAATAGATTTTGTGTAGAACTAGTAAATATAAAGAAAACACAGAAGTGTTTTGAAAAGAAAAACACACCAACCTTGAGAACTGAAAGTGGCAAGGATTTTGTCCTTATTAAGTGAACCAACAGTGAAACCAAGTTGGAGATGGCAGTGGCTGAGAGGTTTTCCAAGTCTTTGATTTTGTCCCAAATACTAAACTGAAATGTCACCTAGGTGTCAAAGGAAAAAAAAGAATCCTACAAATTAAGTGACTGTTTAAATGACTGACAACAAAATCTTTTGACCTTCTAATCTTTATGCCTCTGTTCATCAACATCAGACTGCTCAACTCTTTTACAATACGTAAAACAGAGGAAAGCAAACCCCTCTGCAGTAGCGGTTTTATTTCCTACTCAGATCTGACCATGAGTATGCCTTGCTTAATGCACAGTCACACCAGAAGCATTTTTTGTCAGGATTAAGATTTTAACAGGCACAGACCCATTCTTGGTTATTTAACAACTATCTTCTTAACCACAGCAATTACACTAAAAAGAAAGTAGAATTAGATTTTTCTTCACCTGGAATCGTCTTTCATATTCACAAAACTTGTTAGCCAGGAATGCATAGAAGGGGTTGTATGTTCTCTCCTGCAAGCAGCAGTAAATGACAACATGAACAATTTCTCTCTCCTGCTGATCTTTCAGTCCAAGCCTAAAATTTAGCAAGAAAATGAGAATTTTTAGCAAGGAAAAAGTTACTGCCACTAAGTAAGTAAGAGTTACAGTCAACAGTCAAGAGCAATATTAAAAAAAAAATCCCCAAACACCACATTAAATTCTGCTTGTAGCACTGTTTCAGACATCAAATAGACCCAAACCTTACACCTGGGGACTAAATCAGTATCATGGTATGGCAATATGGAAATGTTATGGTTATTTTTGGTGTTAAAGGTGTGGCTGCAAAAGCAAGGCCACAACAGGCAAAACTAGAATGCTACAAGTAGAATGATAACCTGGGGAAGGAAAGGTCGCCCACTCCATCCTTGTAGCTCTCCATGGAACAAAACAGAGAACACTATTAACATGGAGTGTTATGCCTTTGAACATACCATCACAAGCTAGCAGTATTGTGATGAATGGTGTACCAAGGCAAAGATTAACAATGAAACAAAAGCTGCAGGACTCTGTTGTAGTTATCTCACACCTGTATCTCATAGATGGACAAACAGCCTTTGGATCAGTGAAAGTCTATTCAGAGAAACATGCCCAGGGCCCTTTACTTCTGTGGTATTTACTAGGGTCAAGAAAACATTTTAAGATGTTTTTCCTACTTAGCTGGTGACATTAATCTTTTTACCTCTACATCAAATCCATGCTGCAGAATACTTGAAATTCATTGACAGTAGCCTAAGAGGATGCAGTCAGTGCCTTCAAAGCCTCTTAAAACAATAAAAAAGCCTGAAGAAACCAGTATTAATGAGCTGGCTGCCCCAGCACAGAGGCCAAGGACTGAACAGCCCTCCCATTTGAGCAGCTGACCAGCCTAAAAAGAGGACTGAGGCACTTTGGCAGGGAATGGTAACTAACTCACAATGCACCTGTTCTGTGAATAATATGATTTAGCTTCCAGGACTGCCAAATGCTTGGCAGCATTAAAACCAATTAAAATAAAAAATGTTTCATATTATAAACTGAAAAATGTCAAACAAAATTCTTTTCATTGCTTCAAGCTCAAGTTTCATATGGCATTAGGATAACTCAAGCATATTTTGTAACTAAGTTTGATTCCACTGGAATTTGCTCTACTGTTTGCAGAGCAATTTGTCATTTCTTGATTTTAATATCACTTGCATACACCTCCAAACATCTGCCACTGCCTTTGATCAGACACAAACGAGATTAACAGAGAAAATACTGTCTTTCAGTCAAAAGCTCTCAGAATGTAAGGTTTTACAGCAGGAAAATCTGGGATGATTTCTAGGCTGATTGCTAATGAGTGGTGAAAACTTAAAAGATCTGCTTCTCTAAATGAGCAGCACTGTAAGTGCTGTATGTGTGATGTAATTCACCTGCGTTCTCCCATCAGCCAAGTTCTATCTGATTTTATAGAAGAGCAACTCTTTTTTCTTTTTTAAATACAGACTTTTTCAGCCAACAGGCACATATTTAAGAGATGACTTGTGAAGTTACATAGCCATCACTCATTTGGCACACTCTCCTTCTCCTCGTTCATCATCAATTCTATCATGTTTGCTTATTTAGGAAATATTCAGGTTGCCAGACAGTTGTAAGCAAGGAAAACAGTGCCAGTGCTTTGATGTTCAATTTTGCTCTTATCTTTTTTTCACAAGCTAGCAGTATTTCATCTTTTCAGACCTACCATTCCTAAACATCTAAGATTGAAGAGTTAAGATTGTCTTTCACTGCTGAGCTTCACCATAAATCTGTACAGATTTAATAAGCCTGATAAACTTTGACAAAGAATGTGAAACCACCTGACCTACTGAATCGCTCATGAGTCAAGAGTGTTCCCAGGGACTTGTATGCCTTGATCATTTTAAGAACTTCCTGGTGTATATGAGATAACTGCCTCAGAAGTAGGTTATTTACCACCAGCAGAAGCTTGCCTCTAAACAGGTAAGCTATCAGCTGAAGGCCAAGATTATTACTGTACTTCGATCAAAAAGAGCAACACTCGAACCCATCATTTAAAACTCAGTTCAAGTTATTTTACTAGATACAATCACATATTTGCTGTCCTGAATTACATATCCCACTACAGCAGGATATTTAAAACTTGTACAAATTTCAATTTTTTGGTGAATTTTAAGTTTCTCAAATTCTTCATCTGTATAAAACAGCTTTACAAATTGCCTCTCCATTAAACTTAGGAAGCGTTTGTTCCTCCTCCTGTGCGAATCTGTGGTTGGTCAAGGTGTGGCCTTTAATCTTGTGAAATGGATCAAGTCTTGCTCTCTTCTGTCTCCAGTGATGTTCCCAACCCTCCCTTTAAATGGACACTTGTGTAGTCACAGGCTGAGCCACTTCAGGGAGCTGTTCTTGCTCCTGACTAATTACTTTGTTGTAAGGAGGAGAAAGACAAGCAAAACTATAGCAGCCTGGATTTAAAATGTTTTAAATGACCTTTTAACCGCATCTCAACTCTAGCAGTGGATTAATCCATAAGTGCAGTGAAAATATTTTTTTATGTGTTTCTCATGCTCTTCCTCATGAGACTGACATTAAACTCCTCCACACTCTGGAACAGATGTCCACATTGAGGTTAGTTTCCTCACTGACAATTCTGTGTACTTTCCATTACAGTCTGCCAGATGTGGGCAGATTTGAGAATTCCTCTCAAGAGTTTGCTGTCTAAAAATCACTGGCAACACACATCAGGCAATCTGCAGACAGTTTTTCTGCCAAGCCTCTATGTATCCAGATTTGTATGCTAGTTTAAACAGCGTGGATGAGAGTTGAGGATCAATTTGCAAATTGAGCTGCCAGGTCTTGGCAAGAACTGCAGCAGCAGCAGCTAATTTCTTTTAATTGAACAGGCCATATTAAGCTATTGGAATGACTCCATCAGAGTCTTAAATCCAGGCTGTGTTTTGCAGAAGTGGCATTTAATCAAATATTAGTTGACTTTATTACAAAGTCTGTTTTGGTTTGGTTAGCAAATTGAATAATTGAATGCCATCCTGGTAAGACAATTCTCTTGAATTACAAGGCTGCAATAGAAAAGTTCAGACCCGATAGCTTCCCTCCCAGTTACTACTGACTTAAAATTAATATTCTGACAAACACAAAAAATAGCTTTGTTTGAGTTTCTCCCTGATCACATCTTCCTCTAAGGAGCTGTTTGCCAAGTGGTAAGGAAACTGGTCTTAACATAAAATGTGACCCTGGAGCAAATCCAAAGCTAATAAATTCTGGAAAAGGGAAGTGGAGGTGCTAGAACACTGCCAGGACATGCAAGTATGGACAGAGACCTACAAATAGCTAAACAAAGCGGTAAGAAGTAAAAGGAAGTGGCAGTACTATGGAAATCCAGCAACAAAAGGAAGGGAAGTTCTAAAGGGGTTTCTGGTCTGCCTACAGAGGAAGCAAGCCTGCAGCAGCCTTCCATCCATGAGACTGGGAGACTTCTTCAACCTAAAGACTTCTGATGTCAAAAGACTCTCTACATCACAAGTTATGGACACAAGTGACAAAAACAGGGGCTACTCCTTTCCCTCTAACAGTCAGTTCTGCCTGCCCCTACCAGTCTTCACAGCAGGCTTTTGGTCCCTCTTATATCATTTCACCCTACATGAATCCTTAGCTCTGGACTTCTTCAATTATATTATCAAGTGAATATTCTTAAGCCTAGAACACCAATGTTATTTTTTCAACTCAAGTAATGTTATTTTTTTGTTCTGGCATACTCTCTGCTTACTTGAGAAGCTTTTCAAAGGCATCCAAGAAGTCTTCACTTGTCATCAAGACACAAAAAATACTTCTCCTGATATCAGTGTTCATTCTCAGCTTACGAGCAAGCTCCAGTATCTTTGAACTGACCTAAAAAAAAATACAAAAACAATTGACAAATTAAATGGTGTTTTATTTATGCTTGCTTTAAGAAAACATATTTCTGTGCAGCCTCAAGTATGATCATTAATGAAGACCTCCACTGAACTACAAAGCAGCAACCCAAGGGTCCTGAGCTTTTGCCCAGAGGCACAGGCATCATCAGGAGCTTTTTCAGCTAGAGAAATATCTTTTAATGTAATGTAATTGTGCCAATTATTTTTAAGACATGCTTCTCTAATATATGCCACCATGGCCAACTCACCAGATCGCTTCTAGAGTAGGCTTAGATAGAGGCTGCCCACAGATAGACAACACTACCTGTCACGAGTTCATACTAGCAAATCCATTAAATCAGGTCTCTTATTCTACTTACCCAAGTCACATCTGCAAGTCCACAGGATAAGAGACAAACCAAGCTATCATGTGCTTTTACTAAGCACAAGAGTATAACATTCTGAAAAACATCACAGCAGAATTTGCAGTCCAAAAGCTTAAGACTCACAAGTCCATGAAAGTGAGCTCTGAAATGAACTTATTCACCTGTACGAAGAATATTCCAAAGATCACAAACACTCAGACTTATTTACCTTTCCTACACGTGGTTTTTGCTGAGTCTTGCTGGTTTTATCATCGATCATTGGTGCTCCACTCCAGGATGACCCTATGATCCACCAGCGACCAACCTGATCAGCACTGAGGAGAGACTCCAGGGAGACACGGAGCTGAGTTTCTTTTCCAGAACCACTGCTGTGAACCTTAGATGACAAAATAAAAAAAAAGCCCAAAGCTTTTATCTGAAATTTTTTTTTTTTAAAGAAAACAAATAGAATCATAGAATGGTAAGGTTGGAAGGGACCTCAAAGATCATCTAGTTCCAACCCCCTGTCATAGGCAGGGACACCTCCCACTACAACAGGTCACTCAAGGCCTTGTCCAACCTGGCCTTGAACACCTCCAGGGAGGGAGCAGCCACAACCTCCCTGGGCAACCAGTTCCAGTGTCTCACCACCCTTACTGTAAAGAACTTCCTCCTAACATCCAGTCTAAATCTCCCCTCTGCCAGTTTAAACCCATTGCCCCTTGTCCTGTCATTGCAAGGCCTTGTCAGTAGTGCCTCCCCAGCCTTCCTGTAGGCCCCCTTCAGATACTGGAAGGCTACTTTGATTACTTGAATTTAATTACTTTAATTACTTGAAATTACTTTTAAATAAACAACTTAATTGTCATAAAGATGTTCATGTTCCTTCCCCAGTCCTTAGTTTCAAGTCAGTAACATGAAAAGAATTTAGAAGTCTCCCATATGCTCTAATTTCTGAAACTACATTTAGAAGACCTTGATTTTTTAATATAATTTCAAAAGAGAGATAATCAACTAAAAAGTAGCCACCTATAAAACTTGATTAGAATTCAGACTTGACATTGTCAATCAGTTGCAGCAGCTTATGATCTGGTCATGATTTTCTTTCTGAACACTCAATGGAAATAACATGATGAACTGCTTTATGTTTCATACAATTCAATCAACAGGAAGTGTAAACTCTTTGAATGAAGTAAGAATTTTCAACAAAAGAGCCCAGAAGCATAAGAAGAGTACTGTGAAAATTTAAAAGAGGAAATTCTAAAAAATTAGGTTACCTAGCTTATTTTTGCCTGGCCTGTTGTGACCAGCATTCTCATCTCGCACTTTCAAATCTCTGCAAAATAAGATGCTCTAGGTCTTGCAGACAAGTAGTGTTATCTTTCAGGTTGGAGATACACAGACTCTAAAACCAGATTCCTGTGAAAATGGCTTAGTTCACAATTCAGAGACAACTACTTTCATGTATTTTATAGTGGGTTGTTTCAGAGAAGTAAACTGCCTTCTCTCCACCAAAAAAACAACCCCACAAGAAACTAAAACCATTCAGGTTTTCAGAAGTGTTAGACTTCCAAAATAATTCTGGTGAAGTCAGGAGTGGGTGCCTGCAATCAAAATCTATGGAAAAAAATAGCTTGTCATAATGACTCATTTCTCCTGCACAAGCATTAAATACCCCACAACCTCTTTTTCATATATAGGACTCTGAGGTAAAGTCTTTGGCTAAGTGCTTGGTCCTTTCTCAAACCGTTCTGCAGAAGGCTGACTTAACTTGGACACTGGAGATAATACTTAACGATCCAAGAAGTGATGTCTGCCCACAACAGTTTCAGCCTGTTAAATGAATTAAGAAATGCTACAGCTCACCAATCTGACACACAATACAAATAATTACTCCTGGTTTAAGGAGAGCTGTACTGCACATGCCAAGGAAGTTCTCACCAGTGAGCGCTGCAACTTGCGAAGTTTTTCAACCGGTTCAGGATCGTAACCAGGAATCTTGCGCATGTCATTGTTCCTCAGTGCCAACATAGTCTCTAGCATAAAACGAACCTATTGGGGAAAGAAACATTTCATGGGTGATGGGCTGTAAGTTTATTCAATAGTGTACTACAATATTACTGTTCTGCAAGAATAAACAGTTCAGTTAACAACATACTTCAAAATTTAGATTACATGGCTAAAGATACAGAGGAAGATGTTTACTGCTGAAGTGTGAGCTTGCAGCCCAGAAGGCAAATCATATCCTGGGCTGCATCAAAAGAGGCGTTGCCAGTAGATGCAGAGAGGTGATTCTGCCATTTTGCTCTGCTCTGGTGAGACCTCACCTGGAGTACCGTGTCCAGGTCTGAAGCCTGAAGCCCTCAATATAGGAAGGACATGAAGCGGGTTCAGAGGAGGGCCAAGAAAATGATGGGGGAGTTGGAGCACCTCTACTGTGAGGACAGGCTGGGGGGGCTGGGATTGTTCAGCCTGGAGGAGGCTCCAGGGAGACCTAATAGCAGCCTTCCGGTACCTGAAGGGGACCTACAAGAAGGCTGGAAAGGGACTATTTACAAAGGCCTGTGGTGATGAGAGGCAACAGCTTCAAATAAAAGAGCAGATTTAGACTGGATGTTAGGAACAAGTTCTTTACTATGAGGGTGGTGGAACACTGGAACAGGTTGCCCAAGGAGGTGGTTGGGACCCCATCCCTGGAAATATTCAAAGTGAAGCTCGAGAAGACTTTGGGCAACCTGATTTAGCTGAGGATGCCCCTGTTGACTGCAGGGGGGTTGGACTGAATGACCTTCAGAGGTCCCTTCCAATCCAGACCATTCTATGATTCTATGTTACATTCATGTTTGAGCCTCGGTTCAAAGCTTAAACTGCTAAAAGTCATGCTCCATTGATAATTTTTTGCAGTGCACAAAGTATCATGAAACAGATGCAATGTTTGATGCATAATATACAAAAATGGTCCTAGTCTCACCTATTACAAGCATTTTAGTGCCTGTGTCCTAAAAAACAATAAACAAAGACAGACAAGAAGATTACAAATAAGTGAACACAACAAATGAACACTACTGGTAACTTTGAATCCAAACAGCAAAATGTTTTCTGCTACACTCTAAATTAATATATGTATCCAAGGGGTTATTGAAGTCTATTGAGCTTTAATACATACCCTAGCCTGATCCTGGAATTTCTTCTCTGCTGTGTTTGCTTTCCTCTGGGCTTCAGTGATCAGTTCCTTCAAAGCCAATGCATCATCTTTTCGTAAGGAAAAGCCCACATTTTTCAGAAGAAACAAAATCAACTCAATCTCTTTTTCAGTGAAAGTGCTAATGAGTTTTTTCAGAATATCAAAGATCAGCAGGGAATGAACCACATGGAAGTTATAGAGATGAGCAATCAAGGCAAGCAAATTTTCACATTCTTTCCCTTCAGCATCACTTTTACAGAGTTCATCAAATTTCTTCACAACAGCTTCCAAAAAGTGAGCACCGACCTGGCAGTAGTTCCATTAAGGGAGAAAAAAAGGAAATCCAGCAGTTAACTGTAAGTAGATTTTACAGACATCTGTAAAACATTAATTTTTGGGGTACTGCCACCGCTAATTTTAAAGAAATACTACTGTTCCTCTCAACCAATATGGATGATTTAAATATACAAATATCTAAGTGGTGTGGTATTTTCTTAATGTACATGCATGTATATATATATATGGAAAACAACTCCCAACATACCAAGCTTTCACTAGTGCTCAGAATAAGCTTAGGCTGATTTTGCAGTGAGGATAAAGCATAGCCATTGTAAGTGGTACAGTTCAGAAATGAAATTTTGGAATCTCTGTATTTGTCAGCAAAGAACTGATGCTAAAGACTAGAATCAGAAAGCATACCAAGACACAGGTGGGTAATGAACACATTACTGCTAAACAAGACCCCCTTCACTAATATAGCCCTAATATTTGTTGATGGTTCTTATGAAAATCAATCAGCAGTCCTAGCTCTACTACTGACCTGCATTACAAACCTTGAGCAGCTTAGGGTTCTACTATCCAGTCATCATATTGCACAAATGTATAAAAAGAGGGGGGAAACTTGAAGCATAGAAAATTCAGTTTTACAGATGCAGAAAGATTTTAATTAAACATTGGTATTTTTATAATTGACTTATATAACTCCTAAAGGAAATAAATCAAGCAACAACTCAACTCACTCATGTACCTAGCCAATAATCTACAAATACTGAAGACATTCAACTAGAGAACACTTTCCAGTGACACAATAAACAAAAGCAATTTAAACAAGATACCAGGAAAAACTACTCTACAATATGTATTATTCAACAAAATCAGTCCAAATCACAAGAATTACCTCAATTCCTACATTATGATGAAGAATGCTGACCAAAAGAACATGCTCCATCATCAACCTTGCAGGCATGGCAACTGCAGTAACACAAGCATTCATAAGAATATCTGTCAGAGTTTCATTCATGTCCTTTCTGCTGTTGGCCATGTAGAGCTCTTCCATCTGTCCACTAATAGAGGACAAGTTTGGTTCACTCAACCTATTGAGAAACAAATCCAGAGTTAATTTTTTTTTCCCTCTTTACACGGTTACATAATTTTGAATGTACCAACCACCCTACCTATTCTTTTTAGAGAAATTAGCTTGGCTTAAGAAGAAAGACTGGAAGGGTAATTGGAAGGGACCTTTTGTATTTTGCTGTATCCACTAAACCAAACAAAAAAGAAGGTATAATTCTGGGTGGACTTTTTTTTCCCCACTGTTGTGGTTTTGTTTGTCTCTTTGTTATACTGTAAGAACAGATTAGTGCAGTATTTGTAAACCACTGTCAGTGTGCTTACTGTTACACTGAACAGAGTTATTAACAAAATAGATTTTGCTCTTACTAGTTCAAAGTGTTGTACATCAGTCTCTGGAGAAATTAAGCAAGGAAATTATGAGATATTTTCAAATATTTAATGTATATCAAATTCTAAATGACTGAATGAACTGCACAGTGTTGTCTGCATTTTACAGATAACATATATTAAACAATGCCATTAGAGTTCTTATTTTAAAAATACTGCAAAAATGTGTGAAAGTGTTAACTGCTTTTTCTGTTCTTCAGCTGTGTAGCTATGAAGTGTTGCTGTGCCTCAGCAGTAGCATCAGAGAAATGTGACTTCATTTAATTAGAAAAGAAAATCATGGTTTTTTTTGGGAAGAGTTATAACTCACACTACAAGGTTTTTTAATACACATATTCCAACTGACAGTGAATTATACCTAGCAGTTGCAGGCAACTGCTGTGTGGACATCAGCCCAATCTTAAAATTTATTTTCCAGATTTTTCAACTTCTATAATGACCAACTTTGAAGAATTTATATCAACAAAGATAATTATTCTTAAGAATAGCAGGCATGATTGCCAACTTAAAATCAGTTTCTGAAGAGAGAAGTCACATCCCTGCCTCTTTTCTGTGAATAATGAGCACAATCACATCACAGCAGAAAGATTAATGACTTTCCTTATTACATTACCTATTAATGAGGCCATTCACCATTTTTTTCAGTCTTCCCAATTCTTCCCTTTTCTTGTCATCTAGTGTGTCCTGAGCTTTCCTTACTTGAGGGGGAACATACTTCGTAGCACTGTGATTATGACTCTTACAAGGAAAACAGTAAAATGAAACACCAAATGAGAATAGCAGCTGAA
Source organism: Ramphastos sulfuratus (assembly GCA_013399055.1). Classification (NCBI taxonomy): domain Eukaryota; kingdom Metazoa; phylum Chordata; class Aves; order Piciformes; family Ramphastidae; genus Ramphastos; species Ramphastos sulfuratus. Next base: position 217,854 of record WBNM01045761.1, read on the forward strand.
ATATTTGAAAACAAACATACTTATTTAAAATATACCAAACTTTCAGTTACGTATATATTCTGACATTTAATAACTAGTGTCAAAGGAATAAACTCATATAAAAAAAGCAGCATGCAACAAGTTACTGCTTAGCACCAACTTGACCGCAGCACCCTCTCCCCTGCCTTCCTTATGTGACATTTTCTGTGAGCTATTGTTATTAAACATCTTAGACCTTGGCTTTCTCCAGGTTTTATCAGCTGCAGACACACTAAGAGTTAGTAAGTTAGTACAGTGCAAGCTAAATGACCGATTTGGCCTCCTGGTGCAACAAGACCTAACACAGGCTGAACCTCTGGGCCCATTCAGTCCGCAACAGATAATAACTCTAACGTTAGTCTCTTAGTTCTTGGCAGTGCTTAATCACGTTGTTAAACTCTAAAGCCAGGCTAGTTCCTTTGATTTGGTGCTCTTTATACAGAGACCACATGCCCCGTGCTTTAAGCTACGATCTGCTAGCATCCTGACCCGGGGAAACTCTTACCCTGACGCCTAACAGCTGTCCCTAGGACTTGGTAGGTCTGTGCAGTCAGCATTGGCTGGACTCGGCGCTGTTTTGACTCATGGCAATACTCTGTATGGCCTGATGAGACAGCAGGCTCCTGTGCTTGTCAAAGGGATCCAAGGTCTGCTTTATGTTCACGTTGCGGCATCACACTTTAAGGAGCATGTCTGCGTTATGTGAGCCGATCACCCTACCTTTTCCTCCTCCTCCTGCTCACTTGAGGTCTCGCTGGCCTCAGGCACCCCTCCGTCCTCAGGGGACGAGCTCTCGCTCTCCCACTGTCCTTCCACATCATCCCCCTCGGAAAGGTTCGAGCCGTCCTCTGGCTCCTCTTCGTCTTCGTCCTCGCCCTCCTCCCGCGGTGCCGGCTGGCTCTTCTGCGGCCCCGGCTGGCTCCCCGCGGCCTCCTCCTCGTCACTGCTCTCGCACAATGTGCTGAGGCCGGCCCGGGAGCCCAGAGCGCCCAGCACGTAGCCCAGCCCGTCCCGCAGGAAGCTCTGCGGCACCCTCTCCACCGCGGCCCCCTCCTGCTTCTTGCGGCGCTTGCTGAGCCCCAACAGCCGCTCCAGGCGCCGGATCTCCTCCTCCTCCTCCTCGTTGGCCTCCAGCAGGGCCCGCTTCCGTGCCGAGGCGACCGCGGCGGCGGACGGGGCCGTGCCGAGTGTCGGTGACGGCACCGCCGGCCGCGCCGCCTTTCGCTGCCGCGGCGGCCCCGGCCGCTGCTTTCCGACGGGGACAGCAGGCGAGCCCGGGGTTCTGGGACGGGCGGCTGCAGCTGGCTTCGCCGTGGCCGGCTTGGTCGGAGTCGGCTTGGTCGGAGTCGGCTTGGTCGGAGGAGTTGGGGCCTCCACCAGCTCCCCGCGTTGGAGGCGGCGGCGGCGGCTCCGCTTGAGTCTGCGCTTCTCCTTCCTCGCCTCTCGGCGGCTCCTGTGGTTCTGCCTCTCCGAGCCTTTCAGCAGGGACAGCTGTGGCTGGTCGCCGGCTGCCTGCACGAATTCCTGCACCGCATGCCGCAGCCTGTCCAACTTTCCACCGCGGCGAGCGCGAACAGCCGCCGGCCGCTTCATCTTGCCCGTAGCCACGCCGCGCTTGGGCGCCGCCATCTTGGGGAGGGGCCAGCCGGCCGCTTCCGCCGCGGGCCGCCATTTCGGGCAGCAGCGCCCCCTACTGGACCGTGGCCGCTGGGCGGCCCATTAGGCGATGGAGGCTCTAAAATGGTCCTCGCAGGGAAGGGCCCTCTTGAAACCCGGACCAAAGCCGCTGAATCCTTAGAGGTCCTCTCTCTTAAATAAATATAAATATTTAAGAAAATATAAAGGTTGTCCCTTTTCTTACAGAAGCGACTTGGACAGTTCATCCCTTACAGCCTCGGCTGCAGTCAAAGGGCCTGCTGCCCACTGAGCACTAGGCTCTCACTATTCGATGCCACAGGAGCTGAGGGGTGTTAGCATCCCTGGCTTCTCTGTCTGCCCAGTTCCCTATTTTAGACCCTTTCTAACCTTGCCGAGTTCAGGTGTCTCTTCCTGAGAACGCTGGACAATGCCTACGGCCTGTGTCCAGTGCTAACTTCTCAGGGTGGGGGACATTGCCATCCACAGCAGTATGCAGGATAAAGTGATGCAGTTGCATGGGATCCACTTTGCTCTGCTTGGCCTTTGTGGCCTTTGTGCAGAGCAGGTGACAACTCCTCTGTCATTTATGTGGTCTGAGGGAATTAAATGTCCCATGGCAGTTTGCTGTTGTCAGCTGGAAAACCAATTTGTTGATCTTATTTTTGGTCTCTTTGCTGTACTCTAGGCTTATGTGAGCAATGAACTCCTGCATCGGACTTCTGTTTTACCTGAAAATTTAATACAGCTTTATTATTCAGAAGGTTATTTTTGTCTTTGTATGCACTTTTCCATATTCTCTCATTACATCATGTGTCCTAGATGACCCATGCTTCAGAAATCCAGTTTTCTCAAGGCTGATGCATCGTAAATCTTTCACCCTCAGTGACAAAATAGGTTGCATTGATTTGTCAAGGCATTCCTTCTGCTTCACTTTAAACTATATATTATGCTGTAATTTATTGCTGGGCCACTCTTTATTCATGCACGGACAGCCCATGTGCATTTTGCATCCTATTTATAGATTTATTGATAACGGTAATCCAGCAGCATGCCGGGAGGGTAGATAAATACAGCTGAGCATAATTTTAGAAAATATTAGATACTTTTAAAACTTTAAGATTTGCATCTTCCTTCTGTTTCATCGTGTCATTCATTTGTCATTCAGAGCTTTCCAATAAAGGGAACTTTTATGTATCTTCAAGCAGAGAAAATACCAGTCTTTGCCTTCTTCAGTACTTCATGCCACAAAGCCAAATGTGGAAAGCATATATTTTGCTATTATCCCAAATTTGGGTGAAAATGGGCATGCCACCCTTGGAAAAAATATGCAAATAGTATTATTATCAGCTGATTGTAAAGTAAAAATGCTTTCTAAAAATGAAAGCAGTGATTCAGACAAAATAGAATCAGCAAGGAAGCGTAATGCTGAAAGAAATAGCCATCTGTTTAATAGACTACTTCAACATAGGGACAGGCTACGAGACTTGGGGCTTTTCAGCTTGGCGAAGAGAAGGCTTCAAAGAGACCTTATAGGAGCTTTCCAGTATCTGAAGGGGGCCTACAGGAAGGCTGGGGAGGGACTATTGACAAGGTCTTGTAATGACAGGGCAAGGGGCAATGGGTTTAACCTGGCAGAGGGGAGATTTAAACTGGAAGTTAGGAGGAAGTTCTTTCCAGTGAGGATGGTGAGGCACTGGAACAGGTTGCCCAGGGAGGTTGTGGCTGCTCCCTCCCTGGCGGTGTTCAAGGCCAGGCTGGACAAGGCCTCGAGTGACCTGTTCTAGTGGGAGATGTCCCTGCCTATGGCAAGGGATTGGAACTAGATGAGGTCCCTTCCAACCTTACCATTCTATGATTCTAACATTCAAATCTAGTGATGCCACATCTAAGTAAATACACCACAACAAAAACTTCAGGTAGTACTCTAGAATATTTGGGTCTGTCATTCTACAGTAATGAGTCTGGCTTCAAGTACTTGGTAAAGCTTCTAAAGAAGCTTTTCTTAAGAACTATTTGCTGAATAATTAGAAAATCCTGTCAGCTACTCTTCCAATTTTCCTGTGTTGCTTCCATTCCACAAATGCCACACTTAGGTCTCTGCGTCATATGGGTGTCACCAAATAAGAATTCTGAACCGAGGGAACATTTTGTAATTGTTCTTTGTTTTGACAGTGATCCCACGGCAGAGAACGAGCCACAAGGGCAGGTTTCACATTTAAAAAAGGGAGTTGAACATAATGGCATGATTCACTGGAAATGAAAGTTCATATAGAATTGTTGCTTCAGTACATTTTTGCTTCCTGCTGAGATAATCTTTGTTAACAGATTTCCTTTCCTATTTTTCCCCTCAGCAGAATGAGCTGCCTGTTTGCTATTGTCTCCTGGACACCTCCCACATGCTATGAAAATGTGATTTAGTGACTACATAAAACACATAGGTAGATTCTGGCTCCTTTGTAATTTGCAGATATTGAGAATATCATGCTATTTATCACCAGAGGAAATGTCAAAGCAGCACCAGAAACACTTTTAGGCTGAGATCATGAAGTCATTCTTTGTTCTTATCAATGGAGAAAACAGCTTGATTCTTGTAAGAATATTGCTTCACATCCAAAGCCTTTCTTGACTATGCAGGCTGTGCCAGAATGAGTTTATTCTAAGCAGCGTGAGCCTCTGAACAGTGCAAGTTAGGATTCTGTTGTGAGTCTCCAGCATGGCATGTATCTGTTTGAGGTGCTGTTTTCCCACCGTGTTACCACTGGGATCAGCAGAGCTGAAATTTGATCTGCTGGAAGAGATTGGTTGTGGAAGGAGACTTTTCCAGAAAACATTTTCCAAAGTCTCAAGGCAGTATGAACTATGAAGTTGTGGTCCCTTCAAATGTGCTTCAGTTCCATCTATTCACAAAGTGTCAGTAGGTGAGGAAAGTAATTTCCTTAGTGTTTCAGAGATACATCCCTGTTGCTCACAATCTTCCTGATTTTTCCAGAGGATATGTGCTAAGCAACTTCTGAAAGTTCAGTCCTTATGCAGTTTAAGCCAGGCAAGATAAAAACTGAACTGCACAAATAACTCTACAAAAATATCTGCCCTGGCGCCTACTCCCACAATTTCCACAATCTTAGTTCCTGACCTTGGGCTGGTCATTTATCTTCCCTGTGCTGTTTTTGTGCAAAAATGAGTTATCTCCTATCATTCTGAAACTAAAGCCATGCAAATATATCCTCCTATACCTCCAGGTTTGCCTGCTAAAGAAGTTGCTACCCTACAGTACCTTCCCTTGAGGGGGCTTATTACTGCCTCTTTTCCAGGGCTGTCCCAACAGATCTGCGGACTGAAAACTGTTTGCTGATTTCTTCATACAATTGATTTCTTTTGGTGACTGGGATCAAGTGTCAGAGCAAGATCAATGGAGAGCAGCTGAGGGAACTGACATTGTTCAGCCTGGAGAAAAGGAGGCTTAGAGGAGACCACCTTGTTCTTTACCTGAAAAGAGGCTGTAGCAAGGTGGGTGTTTATCTCTTCTCCCTAGAAACAGAATCACAGAATTAACCAGGTTGGAAAAGACCTCTAGAATCATTGAGTCCAACCTATCGCCTAATCCTTCTAATTAACCAAACCACAACACTAAGTGCCTCATCCAGCCTCCTCTTAAACACTTCCATGGATGGTGATTCCACCACCTCCCCAGGCAGCCCATTCCAATGCCAACCACTCTTTCCATGAAGAATTTCTTCCTAATGTCCAGCCTAAACCCACCCTGGTGCAGTCTGAGACTGTGCCCTCTTGTTCTGTCACTGGGTGCCTGGGAGAAGAGACCAACCCCTGCCTGCCTACAACCTCCTTTTGTATTTGTAGACAGCAATAAGGTCTCCCCTGAGCTTCCTCTTCTCCAGAATGAACAACCCCAGCTCCCTCAGCCACTCCTCATTGGGCTTGTGCTCCAGCCCCCTCACCAGGTTTGGTGACCAAATGATAGGATGAGAGGAATTGGCTTCAAATTGCTCCAGGGGAGGTTTAGATTGGACAGCAGAACAAAATTGTTCTCTGAAAAGGTTTTCAAACACTAGAATGGGCTGGCCGGGGAGGTAGTTGAATCGCCAACCCTGGTGGCATTTAAAAGATGTAGAAATGTGGTTCTAAGGTACATGGTTTAGGACCAAACTTGGGAGAGTTAGGTAATGATTGGACTCAATGATCTTGAAGGTCTTTTCCAACTGAAAAGATTTTATGATTCTATGTCCTTTCAGTCCACACTGACTGCTGATGTTAAGAAAACTACATTCAGTTTAAGATAGTCTGTTTTGACTGAGACAATTTAGGAAGTAACCATATGAGTAACTCTGCAAGGAAATGCAAGGCAATGTCTGTAGCTCCCCCTCTCCCCCCAAAAAAACAGCAGCTGAAAGTGATAACCTCAGTTGGCAAAACTAGCGTGGGGAGGAGATGTGTATTCACTGATTTTAATCATTAATATATTTTAGTTCATTGGAAGGAAGGAGTGGGTACTAAAGGTTATTATATAGATAAATGACCCAAAAGACAAGCATAAAAAAGACAGATATGCTGGGTGAAAGCAGAACCCATTTCCCCAATCCATTAGCAGTTTTAGTTTTAAACTATAAGGAGATTATCCAATATGTGACACAAGGATGACTGAAAAAATGTAATCAGATTACTTTCTTGTTATTAAAAGGAAGAGGTAGGTTGCAACTAAAATGAGCTTTTAAATTAGTGCTTTGTGCACACCACAGTTAAAAAAAACACCACAACTATAAATCAGGATGGCATCATTGATCAATGTCTCACATTTTGGCACTTTGCATTTCCTATATGAAATTTATATAATCAAAAGTTTCTGGTGCCAAGAAATGTACGTCTCTGTGGGAGACAACTCAATGCTGAACACTGACCTTATCTAAGGAACACTTTTATTATGTTGTCATTTATAAGGCAGTTTTCATCAACCCCCTGCAAATATTTAACAAGGGACATTTTCTTTTCCCTCTTTCTCCTTTGTTGTTAGTTGCTTAGCTTTACCATACCAGTTATCATTCTATTGCCTGAAGACCAGTCTTTATTAGTATTAATTATTTCTTTAGTTCTGACAAGGCAATTAAAAATTAAAAAAATGGTACTTGGAAGGACTGACACTCTGGAATAAATGCCTACAAAAGCTTGAATTCAACAAATAGATCTCAAAAAAAAAAAGTTACTGTTACTTTGTTACCTTTTAGCTGTTTATTTACCTGTAAGAGTGAAAACACTGTCAAGAATAAGCATCATGCCACTGACACAGGAGCAATTGGACCAGGAGTAATGTGCATCACCCCACTGCTGACCCTGTCCTTTTCATACACACAGTAAGGCAACTGTTTGCAGGGACAATTGACTTCTAGCAGCCTTTTCTAGCTCAGTGGGGTACTCTTACTGAATATTTTTCCTGGGACTTTGTTAAACACATAAAATGTGGTACATACCTGAGCCAAACTTGTGCCATAATCCACCAAATCCAAGATTTGACTCAAATGAAACTAATAAGCTTCTCAATTGGGCTGGATTAATTGTATGATTCAGCTACAGAAGGAGGTAGTTAGCAAAGGGAAAAGGAAGAGAACAGCTCCTTCCAATAGCAATACAGACTAAGATTATACTAAATCAATTGTGAAATTTACCCCATTAGGGGATTACAAAAAGTACTGTCAGGGTAACCTGCTGGTAGGACATTTATTTCCCATGCTGCTTGAAAGGAGAATTCATTACTCTTAACAACTCTAACAGGTCCTGTTCAATCTGTGAACACTCGCGCTGGTGCCAAATAGGAAATATGTTTTGAAACACAGGTGAAAACAGGAACAATTACAAAAGCCCTCTTTGTGTAATTACATTCTTCCTCGTGAAAAGGTTTGGTATATTGCTCTCATGAATAATTTTGTGAAAAGCAGCATACCAATGAGTAAGCTAACATGAAGAGCAGAGCTCTAAGTAACTGGGTATGGATTTCTATGCCTAGTGAGCTGGCTGGTTCTGTACAGCTTCAATATTCCTTTGCTTGGTGGAAATTTCCTCCTTGCTTACTGGTGGCAAAGGTAAGATACCTGCTTTTAGGAAAACCCACATTTGTCTGGATGGACTTTCAGAGTGGCAGCAGCAGGCTTACAGCAGCCCATTTCAGTACACAGTCATGAAAAAACCCACACTTAAAATGAGGTATATGTTATATAATTTAGAATATTATGAATACAGAAATCAACGGAAGAGACAGTTTTATTCTTCTTCTTGTAATTGCAGTTGTAAATTCTTAACTGCAGGTGCCATATTTTCATTAAGTGTTTAAATAAATCCTCATAGTATGGGGCCCTGATCCCTTATGGGGGACTTCTGCAGCACTGTAATGAAAAAGAAACAAAAAGAAGAATAAATAACTATGCCCTTGCTTATAAGCTATGCCAAGATACTTGTTTGAATTCCTAGCTCTTTAATTAATCCTGAGTCCTGAGTGTTTCTAGTTCTAAGACCTATGTAATGATATTACTGCCTGGTTTTGAGGTCTGGAGACGAGAGTAAGCTTGAAAGGAAGAGAAGCATACTGGCAATTTGAAAAAATAAATATATATATATATACACACACACACATATATATGTATATGCATATATATACATATATATATGTATATGCATATATATACATATACATATATATGTGTGTGTGTGTATATATATATATGATATATATGTGTGTATGTTTATATATAATAGAATCATAGAATCAACCAGGTTGGAAGAGACCTCCAAGATCATCCAGTCCAACCTATCACCCAGCCCTATCCAATCTACTAGACCATGGCACTAAGTGCCTCATCCAGTCTTTTCTTGAACACCTCCAGGGACAGTGACTCCATGAAAAAAAATTAAAAATTATAAAATTGTTACTGTGTGCAGTTCNTCCCCCCAGTATTAAATGTATAGTAATACAAGGCAATAATGCTGCTATTACCTGTTCACAGGTGAGCTGTCTTTATGCAGGACTCATTTCCTTCTCTGGCACTCACAGAAATAGAACACCATAGGCTATGTGATCCTAATGCTGCTTTGGAAACTGATAGCAGATTCTTTCCATTTCAGTTTCAATATTGAAAGAAACTTGATCTGGTGTGTTTGAACACAGGACCAAAGACCAGATGCGGCTGAGTTCCAGGTCTGACAGAGTACTGTCCTCTTTGTGGCCTTGGGCAAATCAATCTTTAATTTTTTAAGCTTTAAACTTTGTTATGTAAGATGATTATAAAGATGTTACAGTGTTAACTTGAGCCACATTAGTGGTGGGAGAACTGTTAAATATTCTTTGTAAACGATAGTGAGGAGGAAAGGTCCTAGGCAAGAAGTGTTATTAGAGATATATCTGAGTAGCAGAATTCTGATACCAAGCCTAACCTGGGTATCCTTAAAGAGGAAAGAGCACTGGGATTTAGGCTTCAATATGACCTTGACTTTTTTCAACTCACAAAAGCAAGAAGTTGACCTGATTTGTTAGAGATTTGGAATTTCCTACTCTTCCCTAACTTTCACACACTCAAGTTCAATTGCTTTTCCCATCAGCAGAAAAGGTCATTCTCATTAGGAGACAAATAATGCAAATTAGATGCATCCAATTTGCATACCGGAACATGCAAATGATTCCGTTCTCATTTTTCTTCCCAAGTACTGACCTCTAAGTCAAATGGAATTTATTCTACTCTAAGCTGAAAGTGAAGTTCTATACAATAAAGATGATTGGGTGTCACAGGGCATCTGACATATTTTATCTAATTGCAATCCCAGATATTTGATGGCAGACAGAAAGCCTGTGGCCGGATTTCACAAGAATGAAAAATTAGAAGTCAGCCTAGATCCCAATTTTCGTGTAGAAATAGAGGTGATTAAGCAAAATTATTAGACCTGTTCGAGACTAACATCAAAAATTGTTTTAAGACCAGTGTTTAAGATTGATGTTACCAGCAGCCCCTTGATGCAGACTGGGAATGCAGCCATGGAACAGTCCCAGCCTCCAGTAATAAGGAAACAGAGATTCAAGGTCACTTGCAAGCTGAGATGCTTTATATAGCACATTCCAACACTTGCTTACATTCTGGACTGACCATAGGTTCTTATAGTACCAAGGATTGTCCTTTTATTAGGTAATCACTATGAGTGATTACCAGAGGAGAAAAATCTTGCCATCATTTTCTGTGATGGACAGCTCACTATTATTCTGCAATAGCATTTAAAAACATTATCACATTTTGTTCTTTAGTAACTAGGTTGAATAAGGGTGTGATCCAATATTGCTTTCCAGTTCCTTTAAAAATAATTACACACTAAAAATTGTAATACATCAAAAATTTAATTACATTAAAACTGCTTACTAATGTTTTGTTATTACTCTCTTTAATCTTGGCATCCTCATGCCATCCATTAATTTATTTCAGAAAAAAAACTATAGGTCACATTGTGAAGTTCTTATTTTTTTCCTATGTAGTCAAAACTCTCATTTTTTTCCCCAGTGTAGTTTCAGTGAAGATAATAATTTGGAGTACATGGCTTTGTGACAGAGGAAGGTAACTAAAATAATGCTTTCATTTATGTATATTTCAGATGCATATATTGTATTTTTCCCCACAGTTTGTAATAATTAACCCTGTTAGTTCTTGTATTTAATGCAAGCAGCCATTTAAATATTTCCTCCATTTTAAAGGAAATGGTTTATTTGGGGCACAGGCTTCAATGCTATTTTATTTTCTTGGGGAATAAAAGAAAACCTGCATAATAAAATGATAAACTGAAGAGAGACTCCAACAGTAATTAAATGATATTTGTCTTTCCTTCAAACACATATTCACACAAACTTATATGAAAGAACACTATAACCTGCTGCTTTCTTATAAAGGCAAAAATAGCATTTCCAGAAAAGTCACTAGACAGTAGTTTTGTGAAAAAAAAAAAAAAAGAAGAATCAATACCTTGATTAAGATTAACTGAGCATGCAAAGTAGTATCTTTTGGCTCTTCAGCTGGGGCTCTTCAGCCTGGAGAAGAGAAGACTTCGAGGAGATCTTATAGGGGCCTTCCAGTATCTGAAGGGGGCCTACAGGAAAGCTGGGGAGGGACTATTGACAAGGTCTTGTAATAACAGGACAAGGGGCAATGGGTTTAAACTGGCAGAGGGAAGATTGAAACTGGATGTTAGGAGGAAGTTCTTCACAGTAAGGGTGGTGAGGCACTGGAACTGGTTGCCCAGGGAGGTTGTGGCTGCTCCCTCCCTGGAGGGGTTCAAGGCCAGGTTGGAGGAGGCCTTGAGTGACCTGTGCTAGTGGGAGGTGTCCCTGCCTATGGCAGGGGGTTGGAACTAGATGATCCTTGAGGTCCCTTCCAACCTTACCATTCTATGATTCTATGATTCTAAAGTTTATAGAAGATACTACGCAATGCTGCCTTCCACACCAGCTTATTTTAATACTATGGTATTACTGTAGGGTAACTGTATTTCAGAGAACTTTAAGTGTAGATATAAATAAGCACATACAGATAAATATACATATACACAGGACCATGTTATCTAGAAGTATGCATACAGTATATAATTCATTTAATGGTTTGAAAATGAACCCTTTAAAATCTATTGTATGAGTGAATCTTTAAATTCTTCCAAAATATGCAATGAACTTGTCTTGCTGACATTGTGCAGAAGTATTTGATATTCGATATTGCAGGGCAGGAAGAACTATCTGAAAATTATGGTCTACAGTTGTTTCTCAGCTCATGAACCCTTTATAAAGATGGTGTGTGTGCAGTGCAAAAGGACAATAGAGTTTCTCACCTTTTCTATTACTCTCAGTACTAAAAATGGCATTGGCCAGACAGAAGATATTTGTGATTGCTTTGAGTGTACAGTGTTGCTCACAGGCATTTCTCTCTGCAACAGTGGTGGCTTGAGTAGCCCCCTCAGTTTTATCATTCCTTCTGTGTGAACATGGAATGAACTGGCTCAGAGCATTCGTTCTGATTAATGCTTTTGTCTTTGCTAGGTTATTCTCCCCTGGTCTGTCTGGGCAAGTATCGGTGTGTCAATATTGCTGAAGAAATGGTGGGAACAAATTGAACAAGAGCAAAGCTGGATGGGATCAGCACTAGAGCCCAAGAGGTACTTACTTGAGTACTTGTATGAAGTGCTAAAAAGAAATCCTCACTTGGGGTTTTCATAAGCTCTATGAGGATTATTAGCCTGCAGTAATATAAAAATCAATTAGATGTAAGGAATTTGGAGTTGTACAGTGTCTGCTGCAGGATTGCTTCACAAGTGCCAAATTACGTGACAAATTTTATAACACGAGCAGACAAAATAAATTCAGTTGTTCTGTAAGGTTCTTTAAGCCATGGAGAAGAGATTTGAGCCTTCCTTCTTTATGAGCTGTTTTAGAGGAAAGCTGATATTCCCTCAAATCTGTCATGACTCAAGGTATGATCAGAAAATATAAAAGGGCATCAGGATGTGCCAGCAGATCAGTAAGGTGGGAGGCAGTAGTGGGGATGTAAGACAGAGGAAGGGAAGGAGTATGTCTGATATTTCAGCTATTAAAAAAAAAAAATTATCTCACTAAGCTGCTGCCGATTTTTTACTGTGGTGTGTGGAGTGGAGAGAACTTGGAAAGGTTATGAGCTCAGTGGTGTGCTACCTCTAACACTGCAACAGAAAACCCAAACATATGCCATAGCATATAGTGTTATTTAGGACAACAGCAATGGTTAATAATGATTTCCCTCACTGGTTTGCTGGCAGTCTGAATGCATTTGAGACTAAATGGCACTTTGGTAACAGAGCTGAAGTGTGGAGAAGACCCATCTGAAAGAGGTTGGTTGTTTTCTTACTTTGTTGATGATACAGAGTCATAGAATCATAGAATGGTAGGGTTGGACGGGGCCTCAAAGATCATCTAGTTCCAACCCCCTGCCATAGGCAGGGACACCTCCCACTAGAACAGGGCACTCAAGGCCTCGTCCAACCTGGCCTTGAACACTTCCAGGGAGGGAGCAGCCACAACCTCCCTGGGCAACCAGTTCCAGTGCCTCGCCACCCTCACTGTAAAGAACTTTCTCCTAACATCCAGTTTAAATCTCCCCTCTGCCAGTTTAAATGCATTGCCCCTTGTCTTATCATTACAAGACCTTGTCAATAGTCCCTCCCCAGCCTTCCTGTAGGCCCCCTTCAGATATTGGAAGGCTTCTATAAGGTGTTGAAACACAGAGACAACAAATAGGTCTGAAATTTCATTCTAATTATGCTAATTCTGGGAGCATTAAACTATAAATGGACTAAAGCATGCTGTAGGCTAGGGTTTATAAAAGGGTCAGAGTAATGGCACTTGGGTGCCTCAATGATAACAGAAGAGAAGGCATTGAGGTGAGCTGTCAGGCTGCAGCAGCAGCAGCAGTGTTCAGTGTGGACGTGACTGCATGAACAGCAACACTCTGTCATATGCTAGGCACCAGTACTTCAAAGAAAACAACATCCTAGGCATTGTTTTACCAGTGACTACAAGCTGCAGGGTTATTTCCTGTGGTTTGTTGTTTTTACTCTTCAGGATGAAGTAGGCCTTTTATATCCAGGTTTCCCAATGTGCCTTATATTGGCTTTTATTGTATATTTAGCTTTTGGCAAATTAACTAATTAAAAAATACTGTTCCTGTAAAAGCAAATAAGTTTTGAGGCATCAACACAGAATATACAAAACAATATGAATGTATCCCATGAAACCTTGCTAATTTTGGACCATTCCCACCATCTAAGTAAATGATTACTCACAGAATGACATGACTAAGAAAGACCTATGTTGAGAGCTCAGGATGCATGCTCTACTCTATGTTGTGTAACTTGACCTTTTCTCTTTCCCAGGACAAGGGCTATGCTCAGTAACTTTTAGAGAAAACTAAGCAAGCACAGTGTGATAGTGACTTTCAAAGGGGTGTCTTGTGGAATGGATTGAAGCTGTGTCAGGGTAAGTTAGCTTGGACATTAAGAAAAAGTTCATCACTGAGAGGGTGGCTGGTCATAGGAACAAGCTCCCCAGGGAAGTAGTCACACCATAATGGCTATTAGACTTCAAGGAATATTTGGACAATGATAGGTCATATGATTAAGTTTTAGGTAGTCCTGTGAGGAACAGGGACGACCTTGATGGATCCTTACGAGCCCATTCTATTGGACTCAATGATCTTATGCATCCCTTCCACTTCAAGGTTTTCTATGATTCTATATGGCCCACCCACATTGTAAAATATGCTCACATATCTCATATCCTTTGTAGCATAGCCTTGTAAGGAAGATTCAGCATGGGTCATCCCTACAGTATATGGGTGTAATTTGAATTCAACATATGACATGAGACCTAACATGATGAATATGAAAATATTTTAAGAAGTTGGATGAATCACAATCTATTCCTTGTTCTATCCTCCTACCTTCAAGGCAATATGAAATCTCTGGAGTCTTCCATTCAAATACTTAGATATAGCCAAATGTCTAAGTCTACAGATGGCCTTTGCTTTTTTATATGAGGACTATATATCATCCCAGGGTTTAAGGATCCTGCCATACATTTTTTTTTTAACTTGGAAGTGTAATTACTCTAATGTAGTATCTACTTGAGAAAGGAATTTAAAATCTCAAGAGCAAATTAGGTAATTCCACATTAATGGCACGATTTTTGTTAAAAGGCCTAGACCTGAATCCCAATTTCTGAAAATAAGCATAATCTTATGTTAGAAAATAATCAATTCTCATGATGTCAGGATTTTCTGCTAGACCACTGATGGAATGGATGAGTGCTATATGTTCTGTGGATCAAATACTGATCACTGGAGCTCCACTTACAGTGTAGCCTTTGATGGGACAACTGCATAAAATTCTCCTGGTCAGGGGATCAGACTTGACAGTTGTAGTGGCCCTTTTTAGCCTTCCAGCATTTGATGCTTAGACAGTGAAGTGAAATGTCAGGATGGCAACTGGCAGGTATTGTAAAAGTGCATTTTATATATGACTGTTGCGTGAACATGTTCTGAAATTTATTTGCAATGTCCTTGAACAACATTGAATTCTCCAGATTATGTGGTGCCTGTGGAGCAAACCTATTCATTTTGCTAATGAGACAGAGGCGGAAGATAAAGATTTTAAAAATGCCTGGCATCATATTTTATTAGTCACCCAATATAATTATTGACAGGGATCGAGGATGTTAAATTCCAGAAAAGTACTACTTATTATCTTAACACTCCTGGGATGCATTAAACACATTTGAATTTAATTAGAAAGGAGTATCCATGATTTAAGAATAAATCTTGCACCTATTAATTTTAGAAATTAAGATGATTTATTTCCTTTAAAATTTCTAGCATTTTGGATAAAAGTCCTTCATAAAAGTTCTATGGCTTACTTTCAAAGACTAAATTTACACAATGTGATTTTTGTCAACCAGACTGAAAAAATGGTTGTAGTTTAATACAGGATAGATATTTGAAATGCCTTATGTGTGGTATCTAACAGTACAGTCATCTTAGTCATCATGAGTCACATACTGAATTTAAGAGAGAAAAGTAAAATTATTTAATTGATACCAAAAATGGGATTTTATTGCTTAAGGATTTGGCAGTGCAACCTTTCCTCTCAAAAAATTGTAAACATTTCTCAAGACTGTGTAACTAATAAAAAACTTGAGGATGGTTCAGAAAGAGCACAGATGGTCCAGCAGATTAATGATTTCTTTTTTAAAAGACAGTGACTACAGCCATGTTATATAGCCAGGAACTGGTAATATGGGTAGGTATTTGCATTTTCATCATTTAGAATACAATGAATGGATGGCTACATGTTTTACAATCAATAGTAAATTGGCAGGCTAAGGGGTCTAATGGTTCACAAATCAAAGGACAGAGAAACAGTGAGAGGTAAATAGTCAACAAAACTCAGAGAGAAAGCACAGACATTGATGGGTGTATAGCGTGTGACTGTATAGCCTGTGCAATGTGCAGCACATTCAGAAGTGGAGCAGGAGGCAGAGTCACTTTAGGTGGTAGTATGTAAGAGTGGGAACTAAACCTAGACTGAAGAGAAAGCATAGGACTGAAGAAAGCATCTGTTCTCCAAGAACAGGAAAATTATTGGTGACACTGGTTTCAGAGACCTGCTGGTGCTGTTATTCAACTAGTGGTAAAACAACAAGCTTCTAATGAGTATTTGCTAACAAAAAATATTGGCTTCAATCTCAAATAACTTATTTGGATCCCATCATGTTGCCATGGAACCAACTCATGATATTGGCAAGGTCATATTCCATATGGGCAAACATAATACTCACAAGTAAGTATTATACGTGCTTAGTGCATCAGGAAGTTCCAAAAAATGAGAAAAATTATAGGGAAAATTAATTTGGGTAAAACCCTCACATATATGGAAATGCCTTTTTTTGGAAAGGATATATTTATTCTGGTGAACAAATCACTGGTAATACTACTGATAGTTGACACAAAAAAAGTTGCAAATACTGGAATGGTAAGTTACAAAAATGAGTTAATAATACAGAGGAATCTGAAATGCAGAAAACAAAAGAGGGTTGAATTCAGTTAAGTGCACCAGGAACATGGAATCAAGGTCCTGCTGACAGAACCAGGGCTGTATTTGGAGAGCAATGATTCAAAATAGAAATCTTGAATTGCTGCTGGTTGATATAAGCAAAGTTCAGAGATAGACACTATTTGCTATCTCAATAAAATGACTACTACAGCATATAGATTAAAATGTCTAAAATTGGCTCTTCTCTGTATGAGTAAGTGGACATGGCAACCCATAACAGAGATAAAGAGCCCTTGATCTTACTTTAGGTCCACCACAAGGAAGCCTTTTACCTACAGCCAGACCTCTGCAGGAAGACAGGAGTAGACACAAATTTCTTCAACTGCACATTCCACTTGCTTCTGGAAGGTAATTGTGTTTTCCACCTCTGAAGCTGTGTTATTTCCCCCTGTAATGCTGAAACAATCTGTACTAGAGAGCATAAAATAAGGAGGTGATTTTACATCTGTACATAGAATTGCTGAACCTGAGCCTAGATTACTGCTTTCAGTTCTTTTGCCTGTATATTAAAAGTTTGGAGAGAACTCAGGGAAAAAATAGTTCATGGTAGAGAAAGATCTTTAAAGAGCAAATGTACTTAGAGTAAATAATTTTTCCTGACTAAAAAAAGAGATTTTGAGGCGATTTGTGATT
>WBNM01045761.1:235705-322520 GCA_013399055.1 Ramphastos sulfuratus
CGCCGGTCTCTAAAGGGACACCAAGCCCCCCACTACAGGTTAATGCAATGGCCCCCTTCCCGCTCCCCAAGGCCCGCCTCTTTCGCATCCAGCCCACCCTGGCCCCGCCCCCTCTACGCTAACCCCGCCCCCTCACCCTCTCAGGGCCAGGTCCCACCCCCTCCCCTGCCCTCCGGCGGGCTGGCGCTGGCCCCGCCTCCCCCCGGGCGAGTGGTGGCGGGGCCGTGGTGTGCGCCGGGACGCTGCGTGGTGACGCAGCAGGAGGAGTTGAGGCGGTGCTGTCGGCCCTTCCTCCTCCTCCGCGCCCCGCCGGACGGTGACAGAGCGGCGGAGCCAGCCGCGAGCGCCGCCACCAGGGTCCCTCCACCGCCGCCGGGGCCCGGGGGAGCAGTCGGCGCTGCCGCTGGCCATGGTGGGCCGCCTGCCGCCGGGGGGGCAGGAGCAGGAGCAGGCGCGGCGGCGGCGGCCGCCATTGCGCGTTGGGGCCGCGGGACTATGAAGGATGGAAGCGGACGAGGTGACGATCCGCGAGCAGAACTTCCACAGCCAAGTGCGGGAATACACGGTAAGCGACACTGCTTTCGCAGCGCCCGACGGTCGCCTCCATCAGGCCCCCTCGGAGCTCCCCGTCTGCGCCCTCCCCGCCCTCCTCCCTGACCTGTCATTGCGGTGTCCCGGAGGCCGCGCTGCCGCGGGACCCCCTGTCCCCCCCCCTCCCCCTGCACGTTGTTGTTCTCTCCATTCCCCAGTCCCTGTTGCTGGGCAGGCGTGGGGTAGTCCCTCTCTTTCTCGTTTCCACTGCGAGCCCTTTGCTGCTTTGCCCCTTACTCAAGCTCCTGTGTCCAGATCGGCTCGGGTGGCCTGTCCCGTGTGGGTGTAGCTGTGCCCGCATCTCTCCTGCCGAGCTGGGTGTGAGGGGGCGTGAGGGCCGGCTGGTGAGGGTCCCAGCTCTTTCCGTGCACTTTCAATGGAAAGGGGAGATACCCTGTGTACACGCAGAACGTAGGTGTGCTTCTGAGTGTAGTTATTTGCGTTATGTGTTCAACGCTTCAACCTTCAGGTGTAGCCTTATTACTATAAGGCGCGCACGGATTTGAGGCTGGCGCTTAACCATACCAAGATCCTCCTGTGTTTTGCTGCACTGTTTACAACGGATGTGTGTCACCTTCGTGTTTTCCCTAACCCGTCACGTCGCTCAGTGCTGCTGCGTGCCCGTGCACNGCAGAAAACAAAAGAGGGTTGAATTCAGTTAAGTGCACCAGGAACATGGAATCAAGGTCCTGCTGACAGAACCAGGGCTGTATTTGGAGAGCAATGATTCAAAATAGAAATCTTGAATTGCTGCTGCTTGATATAAGCAAAGTTCAGAGATAGACACTATTTGCTATCTCAATAAAATGACTACTACAGCATATAGATTAAAATGTCTAAAATTGGCTCTTCTCTGTATGAGTAAGTGGACATGGCAACCCATAACAGAGATAAAGAGCCCTTGATCTTACTTTAGGTCCACCACAAGGAAGCCTTTTACCTACAGCCAGACCTCTGCAGGAAGACAGGAGTAGACACAAATTTCTTCAACTGCACATTCCACTTGCTTCTGGAAGGTAATTGTGTTTTCCACCTCTGAAGCTGTGTTATTTCCCCCTGTAATGCTGAAACAATCTGTACTAGAGAGCATAAAATAAGGAGGTGATTTTACATCTGTACATAGAATTGCTGAACCTGAGCCTAGATTACTGCTTTCAGTTCTTTTGCCTGTATATTAAAAGTTTGGAGAGAACTCAGGGAAAAAATAGTTCATGGTAGAGAAAGATCTTTAAAGAGCAAATGTACTTAGAGTAAATAATTTTTCCTGACTAAAAAAAGAGATTTTGAGGCGATTTGTGATTTGCAGGAAATATTGAGTATTAAAATTCTTACTTTTAGCTGGAAAGGGCAGAATAAGAACTACAGTTAGAAGCTGAAAGCAGTAAAATCCAAATCAGAAATGAGGCATAATTTTTAATACAGATGCAAATTAAATATTGAACACACCATGAAGAGAACTACTGAGTTTTCACTTTTGGCTACACTGGCATCTATGGATGCTTTCACAATTTTTGGCACATGAGAAAATAAAAGGTGATTGAAGGGAAGTGGGAATAGTTGAGAGAAAAATTACAGATGAGTAATAATATTGTCTAGCAGACACAATCTAAGGCTGAGCAGGAAATAGCTTTAAAGTAGGACAGCTTTTCCTAAGAAGCATCTCAAAGACTGTGCTCTATGCTCCTTGATGCCTGCTTTTAATGGTCTTTTCCTGTTCCTGCAACCTCACTGAATACCTAGAAAGTCTCCCTCCTCAAGCAGTGGACTTCAGGAGAGGACATTTCTAGCCTCATACCCTGCTGTGATTCTGCCTGCAAATACCTTGTCTGTAAGTATCTAAAGACTGCAGCCATAATTAACCTGAAGTTCTGCATCCATTCAGAGCTACAAGAAATGTATTAGATATTCAAAGACTACCTCTACTAATTCTAAAGTTTAATAAATAATTCACCATCTGCTTTTAAGAATGGGGGAATATAATCTGATTATAATTGACATGGGTATCATGTATAATGTATCAATAGACGTAAATTGGCAGGAAGTGGTGATCCTTGTTTTCTGAAACTTGCTTGGAATAATGTTGTGTATTTGGATAAAATGTTTGATTTGCTAAACCACCATCTATTATTTATAATGTGTCCTAGTTTTCGTGTATGTCTAGACAACTAATCCACTTGCAAACTCAGAAACAAGGAAAATTGCCTATGTGCATAGAGGGAATAGGGAGCAACTGGGAGACTGCCATTGTACTTCAGCACTTGCCCAAAAAACGAACCAGCAATTTATCAGCAGAAATTGTTCGAAGACAAAATGTTGCTCCAGACAAGTGAAACACAAGTGTTAAGTTTTAAGCATAATCTTTCAAACCTGAAATTTTGATGCATTCACAGAGAAGACCTAGTTCAGGGAGGCTCAACTAGACGTCACCACCCCCAGACTTCCTCCTGTTAGGCGAGTTCAGCGACTGTCCGGGGCTCTACTACTGCCCTATCATGTACTCGGCTCCTGAGGGACCTTCGTGGGTGGGAGCACGCGAATCTGGTAGGCGGTCCCCGGGTTCGGGACTGCTCTGGTGACTTTCCTAGCTGGGAAAGGGGCTCCCTGGTGGGCTGAGTCCTGCCTTGCTGCTGTCCTCCATCCCCGCCCCTGCTAAAGCACCACGGGCCTCCTGCCCCTTCCTCTTTTTCGGTTCCACTCTCCTCCTCTGCTCCCACCACACCTGGCTCCGCCTGTCTCCCGCCGGTCTCTAAAGGGACACCAAGCCCCCCACTACAGGTTAATGCAATGGCCCCCTTCCCGCTCCCCAAGGCCCGCCTCTTTCGCATCCAGCCCACCCTGGCCCCGCCCCCTCTACGCTAACCCCGCCCCCTCACCCTCTCAGGGCCACGTCCCACCCCCTCCCCTGCCCTCCGGCGNGGGCAGGCGTGGGGTAGTCCCTCTCTTTCTCGTTTCCACTGCGAGCCCTTTGCTGCTTTGCCCCTTACTCAAGCTCCTGTGTCCAGATCGGCTCGGGTGGCCTGTCCCGTGTGGGTGTAGCTGTGCCCGCATCTCTCCTGCCGAGCTGGGTGTGAGGGGGCGTGAGGGCCGGCTGGTGAGGGTCCCAGCTCTTTCCGTGCACTTTCAATGGAAAGGGGAGATACCCTGTGTACACGCAGAACGTAGGTGTGCTTCTGAGTGTAGTTATTTGCGTTATGTGTTCAACGCTTCAACCTTCAGGTGTAGCCTTATTACTATAAGGCGCGCACGGATTTGAGGCTGGCGCTTAACCATACCAAGATCCTCCTGTGTTTTGCTGCACTGTTTACAACGGATGTGTGTCACCTTCGTGTTTTCCCTAACCCGTCACGTCGCTCAGTGCTGCTGCGTGCCCGTGCACTCCAAGAGGAGCAATACAGAGCACATAAGACGTACCTGTGCTGTCCCATCTTCCTCAGCCTTATGTTAGTCAAGTGCAACACTACAGATGGACAGAACCTGTGGGGTTTTCTTGCTCGTTGCCTTTTAATTGTTTTGAGGGCTCTTCAAACGTCGTAGAAAGTGACACCTGCTTCAGTTCCAGGAAGAAAATGTACGCTGCACATAGAAGACATGTACTGTTGTCTTCTATGCACGTGCTGTCTAATTGCGTTCTCTTTCAGTTTCTGCTGTCTGAGAAATAATGCATTTCTTAAGTTAAAATACGAGTTCATAATTTAAGTATTTTACAACTCCCTTGAGAGACAGTATTAAATACCACTCTTAATTGATTTATATAGACCTGTGGCTAGAATATTTGATAACAGCTACTTGCTTGGATCCCTAGTGTGTTAATTTTCAATATTTTTATAAATCCTTACCTTAAGACCTTCTTTCTTCTGGTAAAGTGTTGTATTTCTGTGATGTCTTGCACTCTTCAGAAAAAAATAAGTTTATGTAAAGAGAAATGTTATTTTAGGAGATTTTTCTGGGCTTCTCTTTTCTGTGAATGTACACAGTATATATCATGAGAACTGTGATGGATGGAGATGCATAAAAAGAGAGACTTCTTCATAAGGAAGTCTTTAAGCGTTATCTTAATCTTCTTTGTGCTACAAAAAGACAGGTGTATACATACACAAATCATGTGTCTCTTCTGGATGCTAGCATCATCTTTCCCCTTAGTGGTCACTTTTCCGTTTGTATGTCTTCATATGCTAATTATCTCCTCCTTACATCCACCCAGTCATGTTCTGATACTTCGTGTGCTGGATGCTGTATTTTTATACTAAACGGTGCAGAGAACTTGAGTCTGAAGGCATGTCTGTGTGCAGCCTCTCTAGGTACTGTTACGAATAGTGAAGATGTATTAAATACTTGAAAAACTAGCTCATCTGTACTGCAGCTGCTTCTCTAAAGCTTTTTCAGCCCCTTTGGAGCAATTGGTAACTCTTCCTATATTGTTATAGTCATGTAAGAAATCACATAAGATATCAATAACTCACATCTTAGAGGTTCACTGTTACTTTATTTGGACAGCAGAGACAATATTCTTGCTTTTGAAACTACTTTGACCTTTAATACCAGTGACTAACTATGTTAATCAGTGGGGATAATAATAATTTTGCCTATTAAACCGTGCATTGGTACAGATGATCTTTATGTTGGGAGACGAGAGAGTTTGAGTGCATAATCTGCTGCCATCCACAGCTGAGTGTACAACCTCCTTGCAACTTTCACATAGCTGGAGACACAAATTGAAAGTATGATTACACTTGATGAAGTGCACAGAGTGTGTTGCTTATGTGAACATTATGTTAATATCCCCACCTAGCAATTCCTGCTCTTGCTGGTTATGAAGTCACATAGTGAATATAATTTCTTAAAATATGCAAAGAGACACTTGTGTGGGTAGTGGGTATAATCATCAGCCCCTTAACTGGAGGAGAGAACATATTCTACTGTCTGCTGTGTGTATAAGACTTTAATTCCAGCTGCAGGTGGGCTGGGGGCTGTGGAGCAGTTAATAGAAGTTCATTTTGTAGTGTTAGAGTGGTGGAAACCTCCAGGCCTGTAAGAGAAGCGAGATTCATGGAATCTGGTGGTATTGTCTTTGGAGTCCTAGTCTTTACTGAAAGCTAAAATGATACATTCATGAGAGATGAGAAATAAAGTTGTAGTTGAAAAAGCCCTTCTTTTTGTTTTCATTTTACAAAGTTTCTTAATTTTCTTTTGAATAGATAATTCCTGGATCGTGCGTTCTGATGGAATACTAAGGGCACACAAAGCTTAACTTTAGTGTAATGCTTAATTTCTGTTTTGTCTCTTCTCTGAATTGGTGAACTACATAGTTTTCTATAAACTTGTATTATCCTTCTGCTGGTGGTGCCTGTGTCTTTCTCTAGGTGCCAACTTGTGCTAATTCTGCCTCAAAAAGACAAATGTTTCTGACATATTTATAGATTGAGCAAGGGTAGTAAAAGATTATTTTAAAAAATCTTTTGCTTTTGAGGTGACTGTCTCTGATTTAATGATCAATTTAAATCAGACTAGACCTTTTTTGGAGTGCCTGGGTGCTACCTGTTTTGTTGTTTGGGTTTTTTTTTCCAAGAGAATGCCTGTTTGTGAGAGTTCTGCCTTGTATTTTGTTGCTTCACAAGGGTGATTTTTACTAATAGATGGTAACTCCCTAGTCTAGTTTCAGCATGGGGTCTTCAAATGTGAAACTGCTGTGCTGAGGATCTGTTTGGAACAGTTACTGGAAACAGACTCTTTCAGACATGTATGGACTTTTGAAATTCAGATTCAGTAAACATGAAGATTGAGAACTGATGACTCGGTGTAAGGAACATGGCTCAGACATGAGTTTGCTCTAAGTCAATGAGAGCCTTGACTTCAATAAAGCTGGAGTCGAAATTGGTTTGAACTGAGAGAGTCATCTTTCTGAAAAACAGCTTTAGCTGGTTACAAAGTATAGAAGAACATCTGTGTTATGTGCTTCATCAGCATTGCATGAAAGATTTGTAAAGCCTAGACAATGTTCAGTGCTGGTCTGATACTATCTCTTACTTTTGAAGACTTAATTAGTTTGCTGTTCTTTAGTGTCATTTATAGTTCGCTGAGATCTTTCACATCCATAGAAAGTATTTAAACTTTTGGGGAACTGTTTTTCCCCTGTGTCCTGTTATTATGTCTTTTTATACACTATAATTATAAAGTATTTCATTTTCCATTACTAGTGTTGTGAACTGTTTATTTCAAATGCAAATCAGGTAGGTGCTGTGGCTCTTTGTTACCCCGGGTTTACTTTTTAGGATATTCTTAGTCTTCTTTTTGTGGTCGTTTGTTTTTTTAAATTTTTTTTTCCAGTTTCAGTCTTCTATTCTGCAATAATAGTTTCTGTTTTTAAATTTTCTACTTACCAATGTTATTTTTCCCTTGGCATAATATAGGATTTAGTTTGTAAAAATATACACATACACTTTGTTATGTGATTGAATTTGGGGAAAACTGTGGAAAAAAAATAATTTGGTGGCTATAGGGTTACAAGTTACAAACCTTAAGTATATTTGCAGTGACTTAATTATATTAAGTATGTTGTGGAAGGGGAAAAAAAGGCAATCCTGACAAAATAAGCTTAAATACATAAGTGTTCTTGTAACTCTAATTGCTTCATGCAAGTCCAGGCAGATGCTGAACTGGAGTAATATGTAGTTCTGATTAGTGTCAGATGCTTCCATTTGAAGGACTATGATTTTGAGGGTGTAGGTTTTAGAGAAACTTAGTTTTGCTACTTCTTAATGCAATTCCCTCTACAAGTAGGTACATTTTCCCCATACCCCTTATAAATACTGGGTTTTGTTTTGTATGGGTGTTTTTTGTTACAGGTTATATGGAGGTTATTTTCAGTTATTTTTATCCATATGCTGAAAACTTGAGGAGTAATTTGTATCTTAAATGGTTTCTTGTGAGTTAAAAATAACTTTGCTTAGGTTCTCAGTTTTGTCTTTTTAAATTTTTTAATGTTTTGGAAAAGAATTGTAACAGTGAAGGAACAGTTGTGGTAGTGATATAATATGTAAGGATGACAGAATTGGTGCACATTTGACCTAACTGCATGCATAAAATGTTTCATTATGTCATCTTAAAAAAGTACCCTTACTTGTAAACATGGGTGCTGTACTGAACTTTTAAAAGTGATGAGTCATTTTCTGGCTGCTGGTCCTGAGGATCAGCAATGGTGGATCCATCTGGAATCAATAGGCATCTCCACATATTTGGCATAGACAAGTGGATAGAGAGCTGTTTATTCCCAAAACAGGAACAGCTTTCGGAGAGTTCCACTTTTTTTGCTTACATAAAATGAGCATGAAAGGCTGAAGTGTAGCAAGTTGTTGTTAGATACAGTTCCAAGTAATTCCTTTTGGGTACTGATGTGTTTCTTAGTGGTAGCAGTTGACCAAAAGGGTGACAGGATTCATGGAAGGTACAGGTATCTGTTTAAGAAAATTTCAGGTGTAAATTAGATTTGAGAAAATCTGATGAAAAGTGAGAAAACTGACAGCAGACAAAACCAGCTATTGTAAGACTACGGACAGGCATATGCAGCCCGGGTTTTGTCTGGATAGTTGGTCATGTAGTGGAGAGACTGGATAAGATGGCAGGATGTATTTGTAAGATTTTGTGGTTGTAGTGAATGTCTCAGTCTTTGCTCTGATGTAGAGTTGCTGAGTGTGATTGAATTGTAGGCATAAGACCCTCTGGAAAGAAGTGTTTTCAGAGATACTGAAGAGATTTGAGGGATGGGTGAAGCAGAGAGCACCGGAACAGAAATACAGGTTAAGGACAGCTTTCCAAAGAAAACATTTAATTCAGTGTAATCTTACTGCTTTTATTTTAAGGTTAGGTAAGTGTTTATTTAACTGCAGTGCTTTCTCTTTTTTTTCACCCTTCTGTATTTAATTTGCTATTTCTCCTCATTTATAGGGACAGTGATAAGTCTTGTTGAATCTTAACTTCTGTGCTGCTTTCTTCTCTCCTCATGCCCTGCACCCCTTACCTTGAAAACATCTGAAGCTTTCCTGTAAATGTGTACTGTAATATGGCTAGGGAGACTGACTTCTTGATAACATTCATGTGCAAGAGTTTACATAAGTTATAACACAGGGAGAGATTTTGAAAGTCGTGATTGTAGTTTATGCTTTTGTGCATCTAGTAATTAACAGCCTTGATTATTGCATCACTCTAAAAGGTGAACATTCAGCTAGGTAGAGATGACCTGGAATGAGTTACTGCTGTAACCCCCTTATTAGTCATGAGGCAAGTGGAAGTGCTTCATGCTTCCAGAGGCTTTGATCCATTGCTCTTTGTAGCCTGATTTACTCTCATGAAGAAAGTGGCAAAACTTATGTTGATGTTTCATTGGCTTGCTGTGGTATACTTATTGTGTTGCTGAGCTGCTTCCCACACAGAGGTTTCTAAGTTCTTGATTAACTGAATATCTAAAAAGTTGTTTCTTACTACCATCAACATGGTTCCAAGAAAGAGGCCAGTACTTCATACTGTTTTAATACTTGAGCACTTGGATAATAATTTGGCTTTTGAAACTTTTGTTTAACTGGAGCAATACTATGCTGTGGAACTTTGTTTCAGTACCTCTATTTCTATATCGTGTGTGCTCTCCACAGCAAATACTCTTGGCATTGCAATATAAAAAGGATAGAAGCAGTATATCAGTGTCAAATCCCTTCCTTACCTTCTTGGCTTACAATGATGTGGTTTCTAGTGTTAGGCTCCACAGTTGTGATCAAAATGTGATGCTTTACAGTTTTACTGCTGATTTTTAAGTGCCTGGAGTAGGCCATATTCCCCATTACCAAGCTATACTTTCTATTTTTGTCACAGCTAGGTGATGAGAAGAATTGATGCTGATGAGTTTGTGTTAAATTTGACAATAGCAACATGTCTTAAAATACTTGCTGAGTTTAAGACCTGTGATATAACTTTGGTCCAGTAGAGAATCTGTGTAATTGGTGAGAATTACAAAAACATGTGACCACTTCAGTTTAAATAAGTTTGTGTTTTGGGAGTGATGGTGATAAATAAATAGTGCTACTTAAAATTCTACAGCATATATGCATGAGAGGATAAGAAAGAGGATTTTTATGAATTAGGAACAGAAGATACATTAGCTCTGACTTGTAAGGTAGGTAAGCATCTCACCCTGGATATTAATGTTATCCAAAGAAGATGTCTTAATACAAATATTTTTTTTGCCAAGTTAGCACTAACGAGTCTCTTGAGGTTGTTTTTTCTCAGAGAGTAGTATTTAATGGAATGACTCTTAATATAACCTATTATTATAACTTGGCTGTGAAACATTGAATAATTCCTTCATTCAGTTGCAGAATGTTACCATGATCTAGGTTGATGCTATGGTTGTTAATTCGAGAGGGTGTTTTTAAGTCTTGCATTAATGCTGGCAAATATTCTGGAATCCAGTTTTAATGGCATTACTAAAGCCAGTAGTGGTCAAATTAAAATACTTGTAGTCCTTTTTTTGAGGGACTGTGACTATAGTACTGCATACAGAATGCAGTACCCTGAACAAAAGTGTCTTGGCCCTATCACTAGGGGTTGTGAAGGTGTCCTAACGTGGTTTTTTTTTTCCCTATACCCAGCAACATAAGTGCATTCCGCTATCTACAAGGGAACATAAATGCTGACTAATTCATATTGATTTGAATTCTTAGAGTAGTTTGAAATGGGTCTCTCTTACTAGTAAATTTAATGTGAAGATAGAAGGTATAGAGGATATCCTTCTGAAGGGCTGTAGAGGCTAATCTTTATTTTCAGCTGAGTACATGAATATATTTGAATGGTTCATACTTTGTTAGATCCTGGATTTTTTTTCTTGGGTGAGCAAGTGTAGGCACCCAGCCTCTGAACCACTTGCTTCTGATTATACAGCCCAAGATGCAGTTTGGAGGGTTTCCTGCCAGGGCAGAGTGATTGCCAGGCACTGGGCAATTACTGTACAACACGGCCATGTGTTTTTTTCCTGGTATGAACTACATCTCTGTCTTGTGCACAGTGGTTGGGAAGAATATTGTGCTATATAGATAGAAGCTGTCAGTCTTAGTGTACACAGAAATGCAGCTTTCATTACACACGTGCACACACAAATTACAGTTGTGAAAGATGATTGTATCTTGTGTATATGGGGAAAAAAGAAAATCATGAATTTTAAGTGTATTCTTTCTTAGCATTCAAGTGTAGCAACAGGAGATGATGCTTTATCAGTCCAAGGCATGAATTTCAGTGCCAAAATCTACATGGACAAGTAAGTGTCAGCTGATCTTTAACTCAGGGGGATGAGCACTACATAATTTGAGTTTGTCCAGACCTTTATTGCTTGTGTGTAATGCTAGACTCTTCAGTGCCAGCCCTTAGACGCACACACTTGCAAACTGGAATGTCTCTGGTTTATCTCCAGCTCCATTATCACAGGAGCTGAGAGCTGTTTGATACAGATCCGGAAGTATGACTTGGGTCATGCGTGGGTGACTTTGGATGACAGATCCAAAAGTAGGACTCTGTGGAAGAGCTGGATACAAAATACTAAGAAAATAGTGCAATGCATCTCCAGATATAGCCTCTCTTCATGTGTCTGATGTGTAGTCAGTACAAAGCAGGGTTAAAACATGTGCAGAAAGGACTGGATTGCCTCAAAGTAGTAGATGTAGTATGTAATAATAGTGGTTTTTTAAAAAGAAAAAAAAAATGAACCCAAGCTGTAGCTTGAGAGGGGCTCTGCTAGAAGCAGATGTGGAGGATGGAGTGGATGGATTCAGTGACGAGGATAACGCAGAGTTACTAGGGTGTGATTCTCAGGTGAGTATTTGCAGTATTTTCAGCACAGAAACAAAGGCTTAGTGCTGCTATATATAGCCACAGGACCTTACCTGGGGTACTGCAGATGTGCTCAGCCATTCGTGATTGACAAACGTGAGCCGATGCTAGAACAAGTACAAACAAGGGCTGGGTTTTTTTTTTTTAGCAGTACAAGCATATCCTGAAACAAAGACCTGTATGAGGAATAATAACACACAATTGCAGCATGACGGGGCAATAGAATCTATTCTTTTGCTATTGAGAGCAACGCGTTCCTTTTTCCCACCTTAACAGGGTTCCACTTTAAAAATAGTTAGAATTCTGGATTTTGTGCTCCCTTTAGAAAGCTATTCAGAATGCATAGCTAAAAACACTTCACTTCATAGGTTTCACTAAGTATAAATTGAGACTGAAGTAATTTTTTTTTTGAGTTAACTTACTGACTTGTTTTAGTCAGTACAAAGGACCTCCAACTTATGATTCTCTTTTGTTCAGATCCTAAAGCTTTGATTGATTAAAATGTATTTATTTTCTTGCTGATAATTTTAGAGCTCTCTGAATTTTCAGTAGTAAACAACTTTGTAAATATTTGATAAAGTTGCTTTCAATTCTGGCAGAAGTAGAGGGATAATTACACCAAGATATATAGTTACATCTTATTGCTGAGTTGGAAAGTAGCTGTCACCTAAAACTAGAAATACACCATTGGACTGTTTGTGTTGAGACAGCTTTCGTCTGCTGTGCCCTCAAAATACCTTGTTTATCTCAGTAGTTCCTTATAAGTACAGACCCACATTTTTGTTGTAACCTTGCTATCACAGTTAGAATAAAGGTCATCGATTTAAATTAAAGATACAAACAACACTGCAGTAATTTTTATCACTGTCTGAAATAAAAATGAAGCCAAAATTGAGCTTAACTATATCTTTATTTTACACAAGGGCAGTGTTATTTGGGTCTAGCAGACTTTTTTTTTTACAAAGAATTTTACTGACCCCATATATGAGATACCTGATTTTCAAATTGGATGCCTAAAATTAGATGTCTCTTTCTGTAGCCTTGGTCTAGTTTTCAGAGGGAATGGAAACTTAGAGAAGGACTCTATTTCAGCATTGCCATTGCAGTTTCTTACACTGACAGGACAAGCTTTCTGCGGTGATACTCAATGACAGGACAAGGGGCAATGAGTGGAAGTTGAGGCATAGGAAGTTCCATGTAAACATGAGGAAAAATGTTTTCACTGAGGGTGACAGAACACTAGAATAGGCTTGTGGAGTCATCTCCTCTGGGGATATTCAGGGCCTGCCTGGATGCATTCCAGTGTGATCTGGTATAGGTGATCCTGCTCTGTTAGAGGGGTTGGAGTAGATAACGTTCGGAGGTCCCTTCCAATCCCTAACATTCTGTGATTCTGTGAAAAAGACACAAAACACAGGTGTTACATAGAATGCACTTTTGTTGATCCGAATTAAAATTTAAATTCTTGATACTGAATTTCCTGTTATTTCAATCCAGGCATTTCTTTACAACCTAGTAAGTCCAAATGTGGTGTTTTTCTGTTTTTGTTTCCAGATCTGCTTTCTCCTATTTGCTGTTCTCTACATAGTTTCCTACTTCATAATCACAAGATACAAAAGGAAAGCAGGTAAGTAAGACTTTTTAACATATTACAAAATTTATTTTTCAAGTGACTAGGTGATTCTTTTTTCTCTCTGCCTCCACAAGGTCAGTGGAAGAACTAGATCTCTGACCAAAAATGTTTTTTAAGCTGTTGGTGTATAGCAGCCTGGGCCGGTTTGATTGTCCATGCTGCTGTCATGCCTTCTATCTGCTCCATTTGTTCCTGAGCCATGATTTATCTCCCTTTTGTGCACTTCTCAAACCCTTCGGTGTTCCTTCTGATATTGCTAACCAAGGGAAGTGAGTGCACTGAGGCATCTCAGGAAATGATTGATCTCATGGTGCTCATGGTTGAGTGGGAGACTGTGTGGCTCTTCTAGAGGTGGTGTGGATGGCCATGATTACTAGTAGTTCTGTTGTGGCTTTGTGGCAGCCTAAATTTTAACTGTTTAGAGAGGAAGGAAAGGGGAGAATTATCAGATAGATGCTTCTGTCTCTGTTCTTTAGCTCCTCTCAGCTTTTCCAGAATAACTTTATTCAGGCTGTGTTCTATCACCAAAATCAAATTCAGAGCTTTAGCTGGCAAAGTGAAAAGGTTGCCAGTAACACAGAAGGGAAGTAGTGGATTTTTTTAGAAAAATCCTATTTTACTCAGATATAGTTGTTTCAGCGTTCTTAGCCTATTCTTTATGCCCTCACAGCTGAAGTCTTATTACTTGAGATAACCCTGCATTTTTTTAGAAACATTGTGTCTGAAACTGCTCTGTAGGAACCCCTGTGATTTTCTTCTGTATTTCTTCCGAAGGCAAGCAGCATAAAAACCTGTATAAAATAGAAGAATTTTTGTCTTCTGACTGATTGTCTGGGACCTTAGTCAGTCATGCTTGAGAAGCATTCTTACGCATGATAACCCTGGCATTTTGAACTTTTAATAGAAACTGTTGAGCTGTAGTGACCTGGGTTAGGCTACAGCTGCTTTCATAGCTGAATTCATGGTGAACTCTTAAAATAATACCTTTAAAAAATGCACTTCTTAAAACTTAGGAAGTAGTTAAGCAAGTGAATAAGATAGATTCTGGTCCTGGTTATGTATTTTGGATATTATAAAACTGCTCCATTTAGAAATGGGAAAGAACAGGGAGGGGGAACTGGGTTGACAAACTATATTGGATATAAAGACGTTTCTGTTACCTTTTTGGCAGTTGATTTCATCAGCTGGTGAGGAGCAGCTCTGCAGCTGTCCTGACTTTATGAAAGTTTTGTGAGCATTCAGTTAGGCCAACTTTGTAGCCTGCTATCATCTTCCTGATAAAACATGTTTGAAGAGTTAGCACATCTGGAATTCTTTGAGGACAAATTGTTTACTGTTTCTACAGCAAGCTCTTTAGCCAAAGTGATTCATAAGAGACCTTGACTTTGCCTCTCGGAACACCAGGATATTCCCCTTAGAAAACAGAAACAATAACTCAATGTACTCAATGTACTTTCACACAAGAATTTCAGAATACTATTATGTCACTGGCTACATGTTTATTTCAAGTGTGTGCCTGATTATTAAGAACTTGAAGCACCTGCCTGTATTTATTCTTAGATTTTTAAAGTGAATTTGACTTATGTCTCATGGAAAACCCAGGAGACTTAAAGACGAATCTAAAATTATTTTATATGTAGAAATGCATACATAAATGTTCAGACATATGTAGAGAAGAGTATAGAGAGTAAATGAAAGATATATTAGCGATTGACTTCTGAGTGTTGATGATAATTCAAAAATCTGGACTTTTAGTAGGGTAATAAGTGAAAAAAAAGGGTGAAAAATATGACATACCAGAAGGGAAGCCACGGTATCTGAAATCCAATAACTTCTTTGCCTTCCCCAAGACCTCAGGAGGTGTGGCAGGAGGAATGAGTAAGGGGAAGCAACTGAGTGGTCACTACTACTGTTCTGGCTATGCTTTCTTGTTTTAAAAATACAGTAATCCTGAAAATGAAACATCTCAGAGATTTATAGAAGTGGTTAGTGTGGGCCCTAAAACTTTTCCTGTTGCTTGCCTGCTCTCTGTGGTTTCAGAGATGCCCAAAGGGACAGTTCCTAGCAGCAGCAGTGGTAGGAGTCGAAAGCTTGTTTGCCATAGAGCTGTCTAAAAGATGTTTCCAAGAAGTTTTTACCTGCATATTTACATAAAGTGAAATACATTTGTAGTTACATTGATTGATAAGAGTTTAAGACTAGAAAAAGAAACAACAACAACAAAAAAAACTTGGTAGGAACATTCTTAAAACATTGATGGTGATAAATTGTTCTAGTAATTGTGAATTAAAGTTTATTCCTATATATTTACATTTCAGCCTGAGGAAAGGTGACTATTGAATATAATTTGTTGTAATTTAATTTTCAGATGAGCAAGAGGATGAAGATGCCATCGTTAACAGAATATCGTATGTATAGCTCTCTGGGATAACTTTTTTCCTGAATATATTGTTACAATAGGAATCTTGTATGCTTCCAAATAAATAAGTCTGTTTTAAATGTGCCAGCAAATAGAGATTGCTAGAGAGCAGAGGAAAAATAATTAATGAACTAGCACCTTGTATTAGAAGGTCACCTTGTATTACAAGAGGCATGACAAGATACAAGGCAGCTTGGTCTAGAGCATTTTTCACCTGTTGTTTTCCTGATAAGCTTGAGGTTGGCCAGAATGTTTCATGAGTATCTGAGGTGGAATTCAGTGCGTGACCTGCACTTAAGTTTAGTTTTCTAAAATGTAGGTGTTTATATGTGAGGTGGCTGTTTGAGTTCCCTCTGCAGTCAGTGGAAGTCCTGTTAGCTCACCCTGAAGTAGACATCTGTATTTGATCATCTTAAAAAAGAAAAACAAATGCAAGGCAGGCACTTGCCAGACCTGTTGGTCTGCCTGCAACTCTCTCCTCTTCCTGTTCCTTTGTGAAGCTAGGTATTAATCTCTTCTGTTTCAGTATGTCTGCAGATTTACAGAA
Source organism: Ramphastos sulfuratus (assembly GCA_013399055.1). NCBI lineage: Eukaryota > Metazoa > Chordata > Aves > Piciformes > Ramphastidae > Ramphastos > Ramphastos sulfuratus. The sequence continues at coordinate 251,762 of WBNM01045761.1, forward strand.
CATCTGTGAGCTGCCCTCTCAGTTACATGATTTACTAAACTATGTGAACTAATTCCTTGCTTTTTACAGTGTCTTAGTTCTTCCATGATGGTACTATCATCCTCTGGGAGAGCTCATTGAAGTGTTTTATTGATTTGTCATGTACCCTGGGAAAGTGCCGAGTACATTGCAAGCTGCTCACTTTCAGTTGTGCATTTGTGGCAAGCTTGAAAGAGGTACCAAGATGATGTAAATCATAGGTGTGCTTCTCCCAGTACTGTCTGGGACTAATACTTTTTTATGCCACAAGGTCCACTTCAGATCTAGAGAGAAACACATATTTTAAGACTTTCTTATCAAGTAGAGGAGCATCTCTTCTGTGCTTTTAAGCTTACAGGGAAAGCTCTTCTAGATTGAATGGTTTTCATAGCAGCTGTGGTCTTAGCCTGCTTTTTAGTTTTCTAATGTTCAAGGAGTATAATTTGTCTTGTTAAGTGCTTTCCCCCTGTATCTACCTTCCAGTTTAGTTCTAAATTCCAGTAAATATAAATTTTAAATGGACTGTTTTTGTATGGACAACATTGTAAGACCAGGTTAGCACTTCCATCAGTATAATGATCTTTCATTAAAAGAGCTATATTAAATATAAAATGCTTCTTCTTTCAGCCTAAGCTTTCTTGTCCTTAAGTGTGCATGTTTTTTTCCAAAAAGCAATACCTGTCAGACAAATGCAGATGGATGTTCCTTTGCGTAGCATAATTGTCAGGACTTGAGAGGTTTGTGTGGAGAGAAAACAAAGCCACCTTGAAAGGCTGTGCTAAGTTTCACAATTCTGGCTTGGAATAGTTAAACATCCTTAAATAAAATTAAAAAAAACAACTTAGAAACCATCAACAAAAACATAAGAATATTTAAAAAAAAAAAACAAAAAACAAAAAACTAAAATAGTCACCCAGGCTTTCTTCCGTGAATTTATTACATGAATGAAGAATGAATTTGTAGACTGTTAAGTAAGAGCTCTGTAAGTAACCTGGTGACATTCCTATCTTTTTGTCACATACTTTTTTGTCTAATTTAATTCTAGCATTGGATTAGTTCTGTAAAAATGTTTGCTGGTCTTATTTCTCTTGAAGAACATTGCTCTTTTTAATACATAAGATGACACTTGATGTAAATCGTATTTGGGATCTAAAAAAAAAAATTCAACTAATTCTGATGGTTTCTCTATTATCTCTAAAACTTGTCGAAAAACCTATATATGCATACATGTATTTGGTTTGCTGTTAAAATATGTATAATTGTACTAATTTTCACACATTTTAAAGCTGGTTGTCTTTAAAAAAATATGGTAAGAATATGGAAATGGTTTTCATTTTGAGTGTGCATGTGGAAAATTTAAACTAAAATTAGGAGACTTATGGAAAGATATTGCATGAATTCAAATAATTTAGCTGATGTGTGACATTGAAATTGAATGCATGTGAGTCCCAAGAGAATAATTGTGCTAGTTGGTAAAAACTAATTCTTACTACGTTCTGTAAACTACTTGATTGAAATTTGCTTTTTGGAAGTGAAATGTTGTGGAAATCACAATTTCTCCTGCCCCTTTACAGTTTAAGAATATATTTCCTTCAGACACTGATCATAGGCTAACTTTTTTTCCCCCTGTTCAGTGCATGTTGGTGGTAACAGTGGTACATTTCTTTAAATTTCAGGCTGTTCTTGAGCACCTTCACTCTAGCAGTTTCAGCTGGTGCAGTCCTGCTTCTACCTTTCTCAATAATCAGCAATGAGATCCTGCTTTCTTTTCCACAAAACTACTATATTCAGTGGTTAAATGGCTCACTAATTCATGGTTAGTACTCAACATAATGTCATTAAAACTGATGTCTTCATTTTACATGCGCAGATATGTTCTGATTTTCAAACTAATGACTCTGTTTTATTTTAAGATGCTAATTGAATTGTTGATATGTTATTGGCTGGTTGGTTTTGCTGCTATGTGTGGTACATCAGAAAAGTCTGTCTTAACTGTTCTCTCATTTTTTAAGAAATTGATGGAATTGAACCAAATTCACTGCTTTGATTATTAATATAGAATAAGAGAAGTGGAAGCTAACTTGAGAACACACTGTTCAAACTCCTTCATTCTATGTTAATGCAAGATTCAGAAGCCTGTCTCTTTATGATGATACATATAAATTTGTTCTCAAAATAAAAATTTGCTTTAGGAAACTTGCTCATTGTGAGCAATTGGGATTAGGTAGTTAAATTCAGCTGTTAATGATTTATTTGTAAACAAGGAAAATTGTAGACTAAAAGGCGTATTGAGTGTGGTAAAGAGGCACAGTAAGTAAATTATTTCAAAGAAAACAAGATGTAAGAAAAGATTACTTGTACTTACAGAAGTGATGCCTTGATGCCTGGCAGAATGAGTTTTGTGTTCTTTCCTATATTGGTTAATGTGCTTACAACTACGAGGTGTATAGTGGACACTAATATTTGAAACTTTGGATACTTCCATGTGTCTAAGGGAAATACCTGGTGGAAACAGGACATTTGTCTGGAGAAAGGAGATTCCTTCACTGTACAAAACAGTTTGTTTAATCTGGAGTAAATAATTTACATTTTAACTGTGCTCTCCTTTGAGTTCTTGCGAAGAGATTTGTTTTTTTTTTTCCCTGAGAAATGTGAGTATCATTAGGTATTTACTGTATATTGAAGTACTAACTTGCAGGGATGTTTTTGTTTGGTTTTTTTTTTTTTTTGGTTTTGAGGTTTGGGTGGTTTTTAGAATTTTTTTTTATAAAGATTAAAGACTTTTACAACAAATGAGATATGGATAGGTGAAGACAGGAAATAATGCATTTCTGCTGTCATCTTTCTGAAACTGATTATCTGGACAGTAAAATATTAAGAAAAAATATTAATAATTCTTTTTTACCCTCTGAATAAGGAGGAGCTGACTGTATGTGTGGTGGTCAATGGTGACCCTAACTGTAGTGATAGAGTAGTTCAAAACCTGAGAAAAGTGAATAAGGAAAACAGTAGAATAAAGACCTTAGGTTTTGAGAGAGTGGACTTTACTCTCTTCAGGAAATGTGTATGTGGGACCTTATTAGAGAATGCCCTGAAGGTCAAAGGAAACCAGGAGAGACCAATAATTTCACAGATAATTTTCAAGCACTGTGATAATGTACCTTGGTGTGCAAGAAGATGTACCTGTTCCATAGGAAGGCTTTTGAATTTTCCAGTGACCATCATCATATGATTTTGATATGATGATCCTTTAAAAGTACCTCTTAATGCATACAGATTACACTGTGTATTTTGTAGGTCCAATAGTAACAGCTAGCGAGGAAGTAAATTCGGCATCTTGGTGCTTCCAAGTTTGGCTGTCTATAGCAAAGTTTATGCTAGAGGTAGGCGTGGCTGTAGGCGTAGGCGAACTAAACCAAGCTTTACCACAATTGCTGTGACACCTTCAGAAAGAGTAGATTTTTGCCTTTGACCTCTGTTAGTGTTACTTGACAAAGGTGGATGAACGCTGATAAAAAAACATTACCTTGGGAAGGGGTCCCTCTTGTGGTACGCACTGGGTTTGCACTGTAGCTTTGCTCTGCTCTTTGTAAAAACGTGGTCCGTAGTGACAATACTTCTCTGAAGTTGTGAAATGCCTGTTTTTTCAGAAGCACCTAAATTCAGGAAATGTTCGTATCTCCACAGTACTGCCTGGCACAGCCTTCATATACAACTTACTTGCTGCTTTGCAAATGTTATCGAATGGGAAAATTTGTATTGCTTTAAAACACTGGAGTTTTGCTAGATCGATCAACTTCAGACATAGTCTGGGGTACTGAAACACAACCTGAAGGGTTTTGAACTGCAGACTGTTGCATTAGCTATGCCGTGTAGGGGAAAAAAAAAAAAAAGCCTCTAAGTTTTGAAGCTGGGCAGAAAGCCCTCAGGTAGATCCACTATAAATTAAACAACCTAGATCCACTGATCCATGTTGAGCTAAACCCAGAAGTTCTTGTGACAGCTGTATGTTCACTCGTGTTGTTGTTGGATACAGCCACCAGGTGGGGGTAAAACGTAATGAAATTGCCAGAATAAGGAAGATAAGAAATTCCTGTTCGACAAAGACCGAGAGACTTTTCATGTCTGTGTTTTATTGATCTGCTTTATTGAAGATATTCTTAAGTCACTACAAATGCAAAATAACCACCCAAAAAAACCCCAAGTTCCAGTAGACTGCTGAGCGCGTGTTGATATCTGCAAGTGTCTTTCATGTAATTTTATGATGCAGTCAGTGTAGTAGGAAATAATTATGTATCTGAATCTATCATATTCTGATCTATCAAATTAGCATAAGAAATGTAGGAGAAGAAAAAAGGTCCCAGTATGTTCTTGACCTTGAGGAAAGTGTATATGTGTATCAGCAGCAGTGTGGCACTGTCCTTGATTCTCAACATTATATGCATATTGTAGCTGTGTATCTTAACAGTCTGTAAATGAGGTTCCTATCAGCTACTAACGTGGAAGTTTCTCTCTTTTAACTTCATAAAGGTCACCCCACATCTACACCACTCTTCCCCTCCCTTTAAAGTGCTCTGTACATACTATACAGATCCTAAACAGTTTTACGTTGCAGATACACATGTAGTAGGGCTGATGTAATTAGGACAACCAGGTATTCAGCTTTGCATTAGGTAACTGAATGTCTTCAGTTAGAGAAAACTGCTGAAATAAGCCCCTCACCTCCATCTAACAATTTTTCTGCTCTAACACTAGAGTCTTAATTTTCTGAGAGGGGGAAAAAAGTTTAAAAAGTACCCACACCGCTTGAGTTAATGTGCCCCTACTAAGGGCTGTTAGTGGCATTCTTGCAGATGTTGCTATGCCTGAATGTTTCTTGAATGGTAACAGGAGCTTCCTAGCTAAGCAAATTCAAAAGGAAAAATCCCCTTCTTTGTTAACTGGAGTTTAGCCACCTTTAGGCAGTCTGTTTTCTTTAGCAATTGGGTATTATATTTCACCCATCTTTTGGAATGTTCCTGTTTTGTTTTCTGTAGCTTATTTGCCTAAGTTCGGTTCCTGGTGTCCCGGTGCTATCAGTTGCTGAAGGAGATTTCTTGGCCCTCCACCTTCCTCCTTTCACCTTGTTTTTATTTCTCATCAAATTTAAATAAATCACTTTATAGGAGGAAAAAGGATGTATGGTGAAGGTGTTTTTTAAGGAGGTGCAGATGAAGATAACTGATAACTACTTTGCATTTGGAACTAAATACAGGAATTTGTCTCAGTAATGAATTCTACAGACATAACACTAAATGTCTCTTTCCCTCCTTAATACTTTACAAAATGGACAATTTCAAAGGAGAACAAGCCTGTACATGTGAGGAAAGACATAAACAAAGTTGTTAGTCCATTTTTTTTTTCTCATTATGAGGGATATTCTTTTTTGGATTTTGTGATACCATGTAGTCCAGAATTGTGGTAACATGTGTTTTGGGGCATAAAGCCTGTTTTTTCTCAACTACAAAATGTTTGCAGGATGCAGAATATGTGACACTACTTAAACCTGTTAGCTTCTAAGTTGCTTTTGTAAAGAAGAAACATCACAGCTTTGGTAGGGTGATGACGGGTTCAGATTTAAGCACTTGAACTGAACTGGCTGTTCAGAAAGTGTTCAGCTTAGAAAATCTTGGTAGAGCAGGTACCCTTAATGGAGATCAGTTGTCACTTGAGGATGTTTGCTAAACCACTTCCTTTCCTGCAAGTGTCACGTGTCTTACAGATGTTGATTTATAATACTGAAAATAGTCTTGCCCAAAACAGTGTCAGTTAGAGAAGGCTGCTCAGAGTAGTGCTCATTTGATTCTGAATATGTTGAAAGATGGAGATTACATAACCTCTGTGGCCAGTCTGTTGCAGTGTTTGACTACATGCCCAGTGGGAAAGGTTTGGTATTTTTGTTTGTTGGTAATTTTTTTTTGTTTTGTTTTTCTCTTTCCTCTCATGTTTAAGTGGTTTTCCAGTTTTTCAGTTCATGCACATTGCCTCTTCTCCATTCACTGAATACCACTGTGAAGACTCCAACTTTGTTTGCTTTTCCCTTTCCCTCGTCAGATGTTGATATACATTGAGAAGGGAGGTGTCAGGGAGATTTTCACAAAGCTAAGCAGTTCCAGCTCTCTTAACCTTTCATTGTATGAAAGACACTTCAATTCTATAATCATCTTTGTGGTGCTCTACTGGACTCAGTCTTATATGGAGAAGCCCACAACTGGATGTAGTGCTCCAGGTGTGTGCCACCAGTGCTGAGCAGAGAGGAAGGATCACCTCAGCCTGCTTGGCAACAACCTGCTGTTGGCCTGCTTTGTTGCAGGGGTGCGTTACTGGCTCATGTTAACTTGGTGTCCAGCAAAACCTCTAAGACCTTTTCTATACAGCCCCTATGTGTCAACTGGTCTCCAGTGAGTTCTCTGCTCATTTGTCCAGCCTGCTGAGGTTCATCTGAATGGCAGGCTACTGCTCTTTCCCATCTTGTCTCTCAAACCTTCTGAGGATATGCTCTCCCATTATCAAGGTTGTTATTGAAGATAAGCTCAGTGTTGACCCTCTGGAGTATACCACTGATTAGTGACTTCCAGCCTGACTTTGTACTGCTGATCACTACCTTTTAAGCCTAGAAGTCTAGCCAATTTTCAGTCCACCCGAGTCTGTTTACCTAGCCCATAGTTCATTAATGAGGAGACTTGTGGGAGATGATATTGAAAACCTTATTGAAGTTGAGATAACATCTTTTGCCCAGTGAGCCAGTTTTCTTGTTGTGGAAGGCTGCTATCATGCTGCTACCATGATAATGCCCTCTTCTTATCTGGAGGCAATGATGCCATTTGTGTATCACTCATACTAAAATCCATGATTTGTGTAAGTTTCCATTAAGGAAAAAAATGTGGGAGGGAGTGGATATGCAGAACTGAGTTATGAGGTTCACTGATACTGGCAGAATATTTTTATTCTGAAAACATTTGAAATGGCTATCTAAAAAGCCTTCGGTGGTATATTGTGGAAGTAGTCCACCTGAGTTGGCAGTTTGTCTCCTAAGATTTCAGATGTTTGCTGCTGTTGTAGTTGCTATCTGTTTTTTGTTTGAAGAAACTCAAGAGAAACGGACCTGTAGTAACTATGTACCCATAAAAACTTCTGTTAGCACTTGTATGTGTACTGTACTTTGATGTTTAAGGGAGGAAAATGGAATATCTTTAACTTTTAAAGCTGAAAAACTTATAATGGAAACTCTTTTTCTCATTTGTTGCAGGTTTATGGAATCTTGCTTCTCTTTTTTCAAATTTATGTTTGTTTGTGTTGATGCCTTTTGCCTTTTTCTTCCTGGAATCAGAAGGTTTTGCTGGCTTAAAAAAGGTAGGAAAACAGCATTAAATCCAGAGTAATTACAGTATATATTCCATTGTCAGCCCTCATTTCTAATGAAACTGAAATTGCAGCTTTGGGAGGGTGTGGTGCTGGGATGTGTATGCTTATGTGAATGTGTGCATACAGATGTGTGCTCTTGCACAAGCAGGTGAGGCAAGGACATGTGTGCAGTGAGTGGCTGTGAGTAAGCTCAAGGGGAAAAATGTCCTTGTAAAGCCAAGGATGCTGAGGTCAAGAAAATGACTTGTCTGTTATTTTATGATGAAATGTTCTAATCAAGATTTTATTTTTTGAAAAATGACTTCATTGGGATGCAAAAAGGAGAGAAGGTTCAATAAATAAACTAGAAATCAAGTAACAAGGCAAAGAAGCTCAGGCTTCTTATTAATGGGAAGGGTGATTAAATAACAAATAGTGCAGAGAAAACAAGCTTGATTTGTGAATTTTGAAGAATGTAGACATCCCCAAAAGGATTCATGTGGTCAGGATTAATAACAGTTTTCTCTATGTATTATATGGGTGGAGAGTAACTGAAAATATTCATCTTAGTTGATTGTATTCAAGTTGAGAGGGCTGAATATTTCAGTGAAGCGTGGAATTTGGCAAAGCAGTTTCTGAACAACAAGATTATAATAATATGTGAGCTAGAGAAACAATGAAAAAATACTATAATGGGAGGCACAGCAAAATGAATTTCAAATTGTAAATATCAAATAAATTAAACTGGAATGACTGTCTGGGGACCAGTTGCAGTGTGTTGTCATTAATCTTTATCATCCAAATGATTACACTTGTTTTTAACAGTACTACACATGAGGGAATTTCATGCCCTTTGGATGACAGTTATTAGAAAGCAAAGGATCCTGAAAAGTGGTCTGAAATCAGGAAAATGAAATGCATTGAAAATAGATGCAAAAGGCTATGAGTCATTGGTGGATTGCATGTGAACTAAATCAACAAAGTTTGATTGTGACAGGAAGGAAAACATGATTTCTGGTTGCATTGACAGAGGTTGGTGTGGAGGCAATGAAGTTCTCATTTTTGTTATTAGTTGGAATTGGAGAAAATGCAACTGCAGTGCATTCAGTTTAGGATGTTAGGGTTCATGTAGACACTTGAGAGAGAAAGCAGAGAGCAGCAAAAAACCAAACCAGAATCTTGGAAAGTACAGTGTGAAGGAAAAAAATAATTCAGAGAGAATAACGTAATACATAAACTGAGCAATATAGCTGTGTCAGAAGGGACCTGCAGGACCTAACCAAGCTGCTGTGTAAATGCTCTGAGCAGCCTACACCAAACAAACAACTTGGTGCTATGGCAGCGATAGTTTGTATTGACCAGACTGTAGATTATTCCAAGTTACATTGGTTACAAGTTTGGATGACCAAACTGAGTTTAGAGTGAAAGGATTTGGGGATGGACTGCTATGTTTAACTCTAGTTACTCAGTATGGCTGGAAACTTGATAGGAACTTTGTGCAAGCTATAATGTTTGAGGTAGCTCATGGGTCACTATTGTGTAACTTTTCTTTCTGTGTTCTTATAAGAAATGTTGTCCCCCTGCCTGAGTTTCATGAATTGGAATGGGCTTTCTAATTTACTATGACTTCTTTACTTGGTTGCTAGTATGCTTTCTAAATGGCACATGGCCTCTCCTACAGACTCCCTTTGACTCCCCAGGGCAACAATTTAAAACAATCAAGGACTTGCATACTGTGTGGAGGGGAGAAATTAGGCATTTGCCATGGACAAATGCAGTGAAAACCAAACTGATTCTCTGCCTAGATTTTTAATTAAAACCATTGTGTTAATTCAAAAAAGCCCATGCCTTTTTAAAGAGCTTAAGTGCTCTTCCTTATTGTAGTTTATATCCATATAGTGCCAGTTGCAGACTTCTGTTATCAGGAGAATAATTCCAAATGCAATGTTGGAAGTATATAATTTATGCATATGTGTATCTATCTGGTATATCTGTATGTGCCATGTGTGTAGTTTATGCACACATGAATTAGATTTTTGAAGGCTATTGAAGTGATTGAAAGTCAGTGTGATATATTACACCTTAGCTGGTACTAACTGAGCTGCTGGGATACTTGAAGTAACTCATGTCCTGCACTGCTGTTAAAAACTATAGCATATCTTTCTATGTTCTTCATTTGAGAGTCTGTGCATAGTTTATGTTTCTTCTTTAGCTAGTCTTTCTTGTCACTGACCATCTCTAATTCTGTAGCGCAGTTACAAAACAAAGTTGTCAGCCATGCTTCTTAATGCCAGAATTAACTTCCTTCTTTATCTTTTGGAAAACTGTGATATTTGCAGTTGGGCATCTGTAGTTCACAGTGCTGTTGTTTCCATGTGCGATGACAGACTGCACAGAAAATTACATGTGTGCTGCTTTGTGAAGGAGACAAGTATTTTTGAGGAGATAATTGGTATACCTTTTCTTGACCTTTAAAATACGCTTTCTCTTGATGTAGCTTCAACTGAAATTTGTATTTGTTTGAAGTTGACAAAGATAAAGATGTTTAGGAGTAATTTCCTTGTAAGAAAATACAAATAGTGCAATTTACCGCCGTGAGAAACTGGAATAACTGGGTATTGCATCATCACCAGTGGAGAGTTTTAAAAAGGCTTTATGAAGTATTTTACCTTAATACTGATCTTTGAACTTGAAGTCATGGCATAAAGTTTAACATGAGCGACAGCAACATCCTGACCAATTACCCAAATTATCCAGACATCCCAAAATGTTCAGAACACAACACACAGAGTCTGTGGATTAAGAGGTGAACTCCTGGAACATCAAAAGAAGTGCATGATAATAAAAACAAATAGTACAAAAATTTGAGGTAACTTCCTTGCTTAATTAATTAGGTGGACCAGGTGGAAGCGAAGAGGCCAGAGCTGGTGCTCAGAATGTCTATAAAGCTGAGCAACATGACAGCACAATGGAGAAGGAACAAAGATTTTTTTAATATACTTCTATCCTGTGTCACAGTTTGAAATTGTCCTGGTTTATGTCCCTTTTGGCAAACTTACATAAAAGTGACCCTGTACTGTATTTTATGACCAGATGACTTTTTTTTCCCAGTGGCTAATTTGTATCAGATTCCCATCTTAAAGAGACACAGAAATGAGTAGGAAGTCTAAGCCGGTTTGTCTCAATGAGCTTTCATTGCATGCTTTCATTATTTTTGCTCGTTTTTGCCACTGATCATCCATAAATTGTTGGAAATGAGTGATTAAGGAAGTGCTGCTTAGTGTTAGTGGCACATGCACATTCTTGGTATGTTTTTTGTGGGTGAGAGGAAATCGCGTACTGCACAAACAAAAAGGAAAACTCCTGCTGGGAACCTTTCAAGGAAATTTAACTTGCATAATGTTTTGATCTTGGTGTTTATTACAGAAAATAAAAGTAATATTTCACCAGCTATTGTTATGTGTCAGCTAGTCTCTCCATCTGCTTGCCTTTCCTTGATATTTTTTTCCAAATTGTGATTGAGTTTATTTTAATCAAACCACCACTTTAAAATGTAGCAGTTTATTCATACATTTGGGACAGGTGAGGCAGGCAAGCATTTGGAACAGTTTACTGGGCAGTGCTTGCTACTACTGTATGAAGTTTTGGCTGTCAGGATTGCAGAGTCCTGCCTGTCTTAGCTGTTGCAGATTAGCCCGTGCAAGTTAAAAATGGTGGGTTCCAAAAAGTGGTTTGTGCTGTGAAGGGCAGATTTCTTCCCTTCTCTTTGGCTGGAACGTATTCTAAATGTGTTTTGTAAATAAAATTACTTATCTGGGAAGAAAATGAGATGTTGAAGCTTTGCAAAAATACAGATACTAGCATTATTTAAAGAGCTGGTTTTCCCTGTAAAGGTAAGCTATTGCTAACTTGCTGTGCAGACACAGAGTTTAAGTTTTCCATTGCTTCAGTATTGAGTTGGTTTGATGTACTCTGTATTTATCAGTAGCGATGGCTTTTCCCAGTCATGTTACTGTATAATAAGACTGAACTAATCTTAAGTTATTAATGTTGTTGCTGCAGTGCACTGTATTTGCAAACTCCAGGCAACTAAACATGCAATAAACACAGGTGAAAAGTAAGCCTATTGCTTTTTTCTTTCTTGGTGGATATGGAAATTTTAATTCTGTATTTTTCCACATCGAAAAGCTGTACTCTCCAGTTTTGCTGTATGTACTCTGGTACAATTATAGATGTAGATCTCTGTAAAACACATCTTCAGTATGTGATGAAGCCAGTGAAGGAAGGATGTTCAGAATTAATTTTGAAGTATTTACTTTTGGAAACTTTTTTGCTAACCTGAAGCAGTGTTCCATGGAAAGCAGTTGCTATAATAAAAAGTACTGAGGAAAGTGGCTTGGAAATCCTTTCCAATATAAGATTATCTCTAATTAAAACCAGTCAATTTTCTAAGTTTGTCTTGATTTTACTGGAAAAGTGCTTTGTGGAGTGGAAGAGTTTTGAACATTGCTTGGAAATAGCATTTGACTTTGTGTTTTGTGCTAGCATATACCTCCAACTGCAATACCCATAGGCCACAGTGTGTAATGGCTCACCAAATAGTCTCGAGGTACCCTGTTAACAGTGTATGTTTATTTGGCATTTAAGATCATATTTATTTGTCTATAAAATCATTCAGCTTGAACTGAGACTTTAGTGCTCTGATATCCATGAAATATTTACTAGTATGTAATGTACACTAATTATCGTACATTATATTACCATCCATTTACTCATTCCATTAGTAATACCAGAGACAAAAATTGTTTAATCAGTCACATCAAAGGCAGTTGTTTAGTTTTGTATTTTTGACATAAGGTAACATCTTAAGTTCAGATATAAAGTCCAGTTCTTGAAACTGGAGTAATTTAAAATGATACCACTGAAAATTTTATTAGATTTCTTTTTTGTTGTTATTTAGAAGCAGATCCTGATTATTCTAGGATTCTGATTTGGCTAGTAGCTTCATCAGTGTTTCTTCCTGCCTATAAATGTGTACTTAACTGCTAGTTACACAAACCCATAACCTAATCTGTGAGGTGAATGTTAAGGATTTAATGGTAAATCTTACGTTAAAGATTGTACATATTTTGATTCTTTGTATGTTTCCTGCTTTTGCTGAAGTCTCACAAATGGTATGTACCCAGCTAGATGCAGAGTTTGTTTTTATAATTCATGATGCAGTGAACAGGTACATCTAGTCCTGAATTTGAGAAGAGATTATAGAATGGCAAGGAAATGGAAGATGAGAAGGCTTAGCATGCTTGTTAACGTGTCACATTGACAAGTGTCTACACTAAACTCTGGAAACATGATGAAATTGTAGCTTTATACCATCAGTCCTTTAGTTACAGTTCTGCAAAGAGGGGGAAAAAAATCTTACCTTACAGGTGTATTTCAGCAAATTGCTCTGAGAAGAGTTACTTGAGTGTATGGCCTGCTTTTGAGGACCTGTGGTTGGAACATATATCTGTACTATAGATAAGTAGGAGATGGAAATACTTCGGTCTGTAAAAAGTATTGCAGAGACATCTGTTTTTCTGTCTTTTCAAAATGACTGTAATGCAAAGTGAAGTTAAAGACAGTAAGAGCATGAAAATTACTACAGAACAAGATGATCTTGGGAGTGTTGGTTGTACTATTTTTCATATTACACAGCCTAGACTTAAGCATGCATAATGTAATTGTTTTAATGTCTCTATTTAGACATCCAGGAGCAAAAGCTGTGCAAGACAGGTAAATAACAAATGTTCAACTTAAGGCTGTGTCATGTTTCAGTGCGAGCAATACTAAAAAAAAAAAAACAACAAACCAGGAATCAGTGGCTGGAGAGACAAAGCCATGATTCCTCAGTCACAAGTTTATGTATATTTGATTTTGTAGCTATACAAAACATTTGATAGAACATCTTGCTTAAGTCAGTTGGCATCATGTGCAAAATCTGTCCTTTTGGTTTTGCCGTAAGGAGATCTATGATTTGCTAAATATAAGTAACAGTTCTGGGGACAACTGAAGGGGAAGTAAGTGGATGTTGGTTGTTGCACACATTGGATCAAGATGTGATGAGATGTGATCTGTGCTCCGTTTCATTGAAGTAGTTAAATGTCAGTTGGTTGCTTCCATAAATTAGAATGTAGCTCTTTTAAAGAGGCCTCAGTGTAAGTCACAAAAAAAAAAAAAAGGCTAACAGGAGAAATGCTGAATAAACTACACTATTAGCTTAGTTTTTTTCTGCATTACCTGCCTCACTGTGACTTAATTAACTGAGCAGTAGTTTAAGCCTTTTTTGCTGTAGTTTATGGAACTGAGATTACAATTAGGTTTTTTGACCAACTCTCTAGATAGAAAAGCAAAATGTGTCAAGTTAGTCTGTGTTCTTGCAATATTTTCATGTATTTGAGGTATGGAAATCAGCAGAATAATAAACATGAAAGAAACATTGTTGGTAATACTGGGGTAAAAATGCTGCACAAATAAAATCCCAACCACTCATAGTGGTAGTTCAAAATACAGTTTTCTGACCATCACTTCTCTAGCACACTGAGAAGTTGTATTAGATGACCAAGGCATTATGAGTATGTAGAGTCATCTGTAAAACTAATTAGTTTGGGAAGCTAACACTGGAGCATTAGTTGTTTCACCTCATCTGAGCCAGGAACATCATGCAGTGCTGAACTCTTGTTTTCCCAGCTCCTATGTTGTTCTGAGATCGTACATTTCTGCTGTATTTAGCATGTATATGTTTTGTGGAATTTCCACAGTTCTTTGCTAAAAGCTTTAACATGTAGCTGGATGCCTGCAAACGGAATATGTGACTCGTTTTCTCTGCCGCTCTCTTAGTGGATAAGTTGAGTAAAAAAAAAACCAACCAATTTCTATTTGGTTTTAGGTTAACTAACAAAGTACTGCATGAGTAAAAATAGACATGCTAAATAATTCTATTACTTGTAAAGTGTACAGATGGCACAGCTACCAATACTGAGCTTGAATCTCTTTAGTTTGTAATTGATGTAAATTGAATCACTGGGTTCTGAAATAGTTTTATTTTTCTTCCCTATGGATACTTTGTTGGAAGGGCAGAAATGAGTAGTTTTCAAATTGTCTGCATGAAGCATTCTCAGTGCCCTTTATAAACCCTTCTGTGTGTGGTAGATGATAGGTGTAGATCTAAAAACTGCAAGATGTGATTCTTTTTTATAATTGTCAGTTCAAAATGCTCACATGAATTTTACTATATTTGAAGTAGAAAATTGTGTTATCCTTTGTGAAGGAAGTATTCACACATGTATGATCTCTGAAATGGCTGTGATTCAGGGAATCTGGAAACTCCCTTTCTTAGTCGATGGAAAAATTTACTTACCTCTAAGAATTTGGCATGTCTGAGTTAAAGGCTTCTAGAAGGCAATGTGAACAATTTTCCATGTCAGTACTTGGCTTTGTTTTATTAAATTGATTTGCTACTGTTTTTATTTGAGCACTGTGATCTGTTTTATAAAAATTGCTGTTTTCTGCCTGAGGAATATTTTAAGATTTGAATATGTGAATATTTTTCATGTTAGTCTGTGCTTTCATTGACATCAGGTAGTGACTTTCCAGGGTGTGCAAAAACACTGTATCTATTTTAAGTCTATGCACTTTGTTAGATAAAAGTACTAAAGACTACAGATTTAATAGAAGAGTTATTTTAATTCACAGGGAATTGTTATTTCATTTGATAGAGACAAGTTTTATTAGGAATGTCTTAATCATTGAAAGGCACAAAGCCATTTTCTCTTAGGTTTCCTCTTACTGCATGAGGCTTTACTAGGTAAACACCACTTCTGATTTCTTCTCTAAACCCAATGTTTTTTCTAGTAATACTGATAATCAGCAATGTGATATTTAGACATTTAATCCTTATAACCTATTTAGTATTACTCGAAATATTCCACATTAAGGATTGCTCTATATTAAAGAATTACTCCGAAATGACAATAGAAGGAGCTAATGCATCTGTACAGAGGATTTCTAAGGCAGCCAACACTTTTATTTACAAAGAATGGAGGAAGGAGGACCAAGAAGTTTGTCTTCCATTGCTGGCTGCCTTTTTTTCTTTTCTTTTTTTAAAATTTTTAAATTTTTTTTTTCTGAAGGATTTCCTGTCTTCTTAAAAGGAGCATTCTGGTGCTTTAGCCGTATCCTGCAAGTGTGTTTTCTTCTTTATCTTATTCACCCTTGCAGAGGGCTAGTAAAGACATTGAGACAAAAAAAAAAACAAAACCAAAAAAAACCCAATTAAAAATGTCTCTTTATTTTAGAACTTCAGTAGTGACCTGTGTGCTTCCATATGTCATTTGTTTTTGGGAACCATCTTCCTGGTTTCCTTATTCCTGAAGCACAATCACAAGTTCCAAGTCTGCCTTTATACTTTTGCATTACTTACCATAACCTTCTGCCAAGCTACAAAGGATATGGAAAATATCTATTTATCTTTCTATCATTCCTGTCCAGCAGGAAAGATTCTTTATAATCCAAAATTAAATGATTAGAGGGAGACTTAGTGTCAGAAATCCCACATCTCCCACGTTGTTGTTGCAGGTGGCTTTGGAAAGTCTGGGAAAGATTGGTAGGTGGAGTGGAGTGTCTGAGAGCTAATTAGTGAGGACTGGGCTGGTGAATGGAATAACAGAGGAAACTTGTAGGGGAAAGGGGCAGCAATAGGACAGTCATAATTTTACTATGTGTATCCTTTAATTCTTACTTTCCTTCTCCCTAAAAGATTTAGGCTGTATGATTTTTACTGTAGTGTAGTGCATCTGTCCCTTCTAATAAGATTTTAGACATAATCCTAAGGTTTTTAACAGTAGGTTTTCTGCAAAGGATAGAAGAGCAGGCTGCAGCAGGGTAGTCATATCAGTCTGATAGCTGTAGGCTGCCTTTTTTTAAAATTCAAACTAGTTTGTATTTTCTCTGGTATTCTGTGTAGTTTTCTCTTATTTTAAGAATTTGCTATGGATTCTGTCCCTTTGGAGGCAATGTTGTTCTAGTACACAATGTTAAATATGCACCTATATGTCAGAAAGCAAGCTGTGTGCTCTTCCCTTAAGTAATTTGGATTGTATTTAAAACAATGCCCTAACTGCTAGGCAATAAATGAATCTCACATTATCATTCTCACCACAGTCCATCTTGTACTGGGTAATTAAATGAATCCTAAGGGAAAAAAGTGAGAAAGAACTGTGTGGGGTGTTTTTATTGCAATCATGAGGATGCAAGTCTGTAAGGAGTCCATCTTGGTTTTTAGGTTGAGTTATTTGCATGCAATGATGTTAACAGGAAAGTTTGACAGATCTTAACTCCAAAATACGATACCATGGTTTGGATTCTCTTTTGGGACACTGAACAACAGGGCCTAAATTTTGTTTGGCAGAAGTGTCTCTGCAGTGGGTGTGCTGCATTCTGGGGAGATGTCCTCTTTGCCAGTCTACTAAAGACACCATATTTGTTTATTTCAATTTGTCTTCATATCTCATTGAGTGCTTTTGATCGTTTATTGCCAACCTGACAGGAAGTTCTAATGCTTATTACACTTGTCATAATTCATTGCAACTTTTTCCATCAAGTTCCTTTAACTTCTGTTGTTTTCTCTAGTTCTTAGTTTGTCTTTTTGAATTTTTTTGATTTCATTACTTACAATGTGTAACTTGAATTCTATACAATTAAATAGTTTCAGCTGCTTCCTCTTGCTCCACTGACAAAGTTGTAACCACCATGAAATTACCTGGGAGAAGACATGAAAAGAAAAATCAGCTGATGGGAATCATCAGTTGATGGGAATGGTTTTGTGACCAAATTTTTAAGATTCGTATTGACTGAAAAATAAACTTCAAGACACACTTGTGTTGTGATTGAAAAAATATTCGTTTATTATCTTAAATTCACTGTAGGCTGGAAGGTTTCTGTGAGGGGAGGATGTGGACGGGGAGAAGACCGAGTCAGCACTGCTTAGTCTGAAGTCTTTGCTTCTTGCATGGGCAAGGAAACTCTTCCCAGTTGTTGAAATCTGATTCTTGAATATCTTTGGTCTTTATTAAATAATCTCCTGTTTTACTCTATGAAGATTCTGAGTCATTGACTTCTACATTTTTTTAAAAATGAATCAAATTTTCTTAAAACTCCAGCTTCTGGTTTTGACTCAGTAATTTGTGGTAGTCTTGTCTGAATATCAGTGTGCTAAAATGCAGTATGTGTTTCCATCTTACCTGATGGGAAATGGGTCTCCTTTGCTTATTTAAAAAAAAATTCTCTCTACTGCTTTGAGTAGGTCAGAACAAAAATTGCTCAAATTGTGTTTTCTAACTGTAGAATTGGGTAGAATGCTTGAAACTGATCTTTTCACCAGTGCACACAAATTGAGAAAGAAGTGGGAGATCATGTGCTGAAAAGATAAATTAATACATAAAATCACCAACTTTGTATCGCCTGGAATTCTCACTCCTTTTTAGTGCCTGTTTTCTTTTCTGCATGCGTGTTTGTTGCAGTCAGCCTCTCACTGAACAAATATTAAGGTTACTACGACTCCTTTTTGTCCCATGAAAACAATGGGCTTCATGTGTACTTTAAATGTACTATGATTGCAGGAATGTTTCCCAGGCTTTCCCCATGGGTCGGGGCATGGTGTAAAAAATGGTGTTTACCTACCTTGCAGGAGGTCAAGACGTCCAAGCAGAACTGTATGCAAATATTCAGTGCCATAG
The DNA here is from genome assembly GCA_013399055.1 of Ramphastos sulfuratus. Classification (NCBI taxonomy): domain Eukaryota; kingdom Metazoa; phylum Chordata; class Aves; order Piciformes; family Ramphastidae; genus Ramphastos; species Ramphastos sulfuratus. The sequence continues at coordinate 269,938 of WBNM01045761.1, forward strand.
AAACTTTGTTAGGACTCTCTGGTTTTCTTTGTAACATGTAGTGACTTTGACTTCATTGATAGTAGCCTTTTCTGATTCCCCCCCCCCCCTAAATTTGCAACCAAATTAAAATGTAGAATTACTTAGCAGAAGTCATACCATGGACACACGTTGGTGATGTAGTTCAAAAAATGTCCACCTGATAGGAACTAAAAAGGTGTTCATCAAAATTGCTACAGCAATGAAGTATATTTTTTTTTCTTGAGGTAGAGGTGGAACTGTAGTTCTGTGGGTTTACCAGGAATTTTGCCTCTTAGGGAAAGAAATAACACCCAGCAAGGGATTATGGTGTTTTCTAGATCCTCTTGCTTTCCTTATTTCTTTCCCCTTCCTCTCTTGTCATTCACACAAGTGTAAGCTGAAGTCACAGCAGTTTTCTTGTTGTGTAGCAGTGGAAGTATGAAAAGCCAGCCCCTTAGTGTATATTTCCATTCCCCATTTATTTTTATAACTTCAAGCTCAATTACATTTTGTGTAGTTTTTGATTTTCTTGTTGAGATCTGGTATTTGAAGCACAGTGAAAAAGATCTCCAACTTAACCTGCATTTCAGCAGTAATTGACCAAGAGAAAGTGAGGGATTTGAACCCCTTAAAATTGACATGCTAACACAATTACAGCAAAGGTTTTATTGTTTTACTGAAAACAAACCAAGTGTACTGCCTAAGCTCACTCTTCAAGTTTAGAGTTGTCTTTTTGATGTGTTTAAAAACAGCGCAATTTAGCCTGAGGTGGAGTGGAACATTTTTTAGTTATTTCTGAAGGCTGTGGTTGTGTTCATCTTGTAAGTCTACGGCATGAGAGTTATTTAAGGCCATGTAGTTAACGCTGTACTGAAATCTGAGTTTGATATTTTAATTGATAATGGTGTCAATGTTGTTCCCCCTGTGCTCCCCTTAGTAAGTTGTATCAACATTTATAAATTGTTTTAGTCTGCCTCGTATGTTTGAATTCTTTAAATACTAGAATGTGGGATAGATGCACACTGGTCTCTCTTTCTTCTCTGCATCGAGATCCTGGAGGTACCCTTTGATGCCTTACTGTGCAATCCATGATTTGGAGAGAAATCCCTCCTCCCATAAACCAGGTTAAGTTGCATGTGGAATTGCATTAAACTAATTCAGAAGCGAATTAACTATGATACATGCATTCTGGTAGTAATGAAGGGCACTTTAAGAATGAAGTAACATTTGTCTTATCAAATGCAGGTTTGGAAACTGAGATCTAGAACAACTTTCTGAGAAACTTGTTGCAAGATGGTTGGTTTTAAAATGCTTACTTGTAACCCTTGTTCTTACCTGTCAGAAACGTCAGGAGAAGAAGACTTGGACAAAATTTTCTTCTTGAATATAACATAAGAAGCTAAAAATGAAAAATATTTTCCTATTCCTTTAGTATAGTCAATTTAGCTTCCATAGGATTATTAAGCAGTGATCATAGGACCTCATGAAGCAGTTTCTCCTGATTAAAAAATCAAATTGGAAAACTCTGATGTAAAAGGTGACTATTCCCATCCTTTTCCCTTTCTTTCTCCTGTATCTCTACATACATATGCACATGTGGACACACTTAGCTTGCTGGATAGGCCACCTTCTTCATTTGTATGGTTAAGGTTTCATTTGTTGCCTGTTGCACTCTGACAGTAAGGAATCAAAGAACTCCTCCAGTTGATTCAAATGACATCACTTGTTTTGACATCAAGATGTAGTGCTGGCTTACTGTTTTTCCTTCACACAATCATAGAATGGTTTGAGTTGGAAGGGACTTTAAAGATAATCTTTTTCTAACCTCCTTGCCTTGGGCAGGGACACTTTTCAGTAGATCAGGTTGCTTGAAGTTCCATCCAGCTTGGCCTTGAACACTTCCAGGGGTGGGATTTGAAGTAATTGTATGTACCTACGCTATGTGTTTGTTCATATTGTGCTGACTTGTTAATTCTGTACTCAAGACAGATAAGATAGTGCAGGCTGATCATGAACAGTAAGTGTACACTTAGAAGCTGATTTGAAATCTCCAGTTTTAGGTGAGATTGTTGCTGGTTTTGAATATGGCAGGTTCTAGTGCTTCTTTTCACACACACAGTCTAAGGGTTTAATGGATTCTAAATTGACAATTATTGCATGAACTCGAAGTGGCAATATCTTCTGTGCCATGGAGATAACACTGACATTTGGCTCATCTCAGAAATCTGAGTAATATAATGAGGTTGTGGGAGAAGCGAAATGACTCGAAGAAATGTTAAACCAAAAGCAAAATGTCAGGGAAGAGGTGTTTGCTCAGGGAAAAAAAGAAAAAAATTCAGCTTTGAAATTCAGGGTTTACTTGCATAGTTCTTCTATTGAGAAAAGGTTGCTTGTCTTTACCTATTATTTCTATTCTCAAAGTTGGAAGTAGAGATTTTTACTTAGCTCTTAAATTAGTAGTGTTACAAATGATAATGTTCAAAAGTTGTTTGCACAGTCCTGATCAACCAGGTCAGGGGGACCCTGCTGGAGTAGGGGCTTTGGACCAGATGACCTCCAGAGGTCCCTGCAAAGCTCAGCTATCCTGTGGTTCTCCAGAAATGTCTGTTAAGTCTGAATCTTGCCTTCCTTACGGATAGGACCTGTTTGATAGGTACACCAATATATGTAAGCATGAACTAATGTGCCTGGAACATGAACGTTTTCATGTGGCACAGTTTTCTGGGTGCCTGATTGAGGTCAGTATTTACCTGTATGCTTTAAGTACTGTAAATTTTTTTGTTTTTTGGATCCTGGACTCTTACCAGGTTTTCCTTAGTGCCTGTGACAGAATGTGTCTGTCTAGTCACTTCACTGAAGTTCTTCAAAGTATTACTGCTTTACTATTTTTAAGTCATCCTAAGTTTGTGAATCCTATTGTGCGTGCTACAAAAATTGTTCTACCCTTGGGGCAAGCTGTCAGTCCTGCTTGTCAGTGCAGATGTGAGACTGCAGTGTTGTCAAGGCGTTAGATAGGTGACAACAGCAGACTGATCTGATTTTTCTAAGAATCAAAGATTATTCAGACTGTCATGGAAAGCAGAAGATGGCAAAGGATCATGAGGCAGTTAACTGACTCTTCCTGGAGTTTGTGCCTATAGTATTTTTGCCTAAAAGCAATGGTTACCACCGAGTAGCTGTCTGTTGCCACCAGTGCTGTGGTCATCTTTTTGGAGAGAATTAATTGTTTGTATTACCCTAACCTTGCCTGTTGCCAGAGGACACTTGCATAAATATGAAAAAAATATTCTTTCTGGTTGGCTGTCTCCATGACCATGTATTTCTTGTTTATCTGTTTTGACAATTGTGTCACTCCAAAGGGAGAGGATTTGGTGTTTGGATTGCTGTATGAAATGAAATCTTCTCCAGGTTTGCCCAGAAGAATCTGCTGCTGTGAAACTTGAAGTCAGAGAGGATGAGGTTTGTGTATGTGTCTTGTAGTAAAGTGAGCAATCCACTTTGTGTGGTAAGGCTTTCAGAAATGCAAAAGGTAGCTTTATATTTCCTCTGCCTGTCAGGAGAAGGAAGTCTTCAAGGGTTTTTGGAAAGGTAATCATAGAATGGTAAGGTTGGAAGGGACCTCAAGGATCATCTAGTTCCAACCCCGTGCCATAGGCAGATCTTGGATACAGATCTTGGAGCAGATCTCTGCATACATTCTTAATGTTTTGCATCTTCTGTCAAGCGAAGGATTTGTATTATTGAGTAATTGGATGTAGTCTGTTTCCTGGTACTTTATTACTTGAGTTCAAAACTTCAGTATTAAACATAGAGCTATTTAAACTTCAAAATAACTCATGGGAGAGTGAAATCTAATTTCCAAGCATGACAAAAGCAATGTTTTAATAACTTTTGACAACCTTAAAGCCAGTTTTATTATACACCAATTACATTCTAGGAGTAAATCTATATCCTATTTATACTACCTTTAATTTGAAATGTGTTGATATCTGTTCCGAGTTGGACTTCATCTGCTTATTTAAGCCTTAAAGGAAATTCTGTGAAGGTTTCTTTTTGTCTGATTTTCCTTTGTGCTGCTTTAGCTGTTCAGCAGACAACTGATAGTGGAGAGGAATTGGTGCTAGAAGAGATTGATGCTTATGGTTGGAATGCTTGAGGTCCTCTTTTACAGTGGGATGCAGAGCTGATGTAGGGGGCATAACTTTCAGGGTAATTGTCACATGAAGATTACCCTCTTGTGTTAGGCAGTGGGAAAAGAGGTGATAAAAGTAGGCAATAAAGTAAAATGAACTTTCTGCTCCTAGCATAAAGTAGACTTTTCAGTGGAATATATCCAAGTTGGGCTGAACCTGTGTAAGAAACAAGAAATTTGTTTTGCTTATGGAGGTGTATACTGCTAAATGAAAAAAAATTGTGAGCAGCAGTCTGATTTCCTAATAGTAGTGTTGTCTGAAGACAGTATCTCATTAGCTCTTGCTGAACATAAGTCAGTGTTAAAAACACCAGTATAAAAAGATCAAATATGATTTTGTGTATATTTATGTGGCATATTTGCATGAGCAAATCTGGCCTTCAGCTATTAGAGGTTTGTTAATGTTTTTGGACTCGAGCAAATACTGGGAGGTATAACCTGGAAGACCTGTGATTTGTGTGTTGTAAGCAAGAAGTATGTGCTTCATTCAGCAGAGGCACGCAGAGATGGGAGGCGCTGGATGCGGCTCCGGCAGCTGCAGCAGTGTGTGAGCAAGCAGTACTCTGACCGTACGCTTGAGGGCTCTGAAGACTGTGAGGAATGGTGCAGAAGCAGTTGCAGTGAAGGATGTATTTTAACTAAATTGGTGCATTGTACCTGCGCAGGCTTTAATGTTTGCCGGGCCATTTGGCTATTTGCCATAATTGGCTTTCCATTCCCTTGATTGAAATCATAGATAAAAATTTGCTAATCCACTTTCTTTGCTGAAAGTATTAGAAAAGTAATCCATCTTTTAAAAATGCTTGAGCAAAATCATATGGGATAAAGAATACCTTCAGGAATAATGAGATTAATGAGAAGTGTAAGGCATATGCAATTTAAAACAGTTTTCTGTGGTTTTAAGGAGAAAAATGCAATCTGGGCACTATGCAGCCATAAGTACTTCCTTTTTTATGCACTGCCTTTTTAAATGTCTATTACATGTTCTGCTTTTGTCTACATGATAAAATGTGAGTATATAATTAGGAAGAAGGAACTACTATTTAATTGTATTTTTCTTATCTTGAAAATATTTGATTCAAAGTTCTTTTCCTCCCTCTCCCCTTTTCTGCTCACAGGGCATCAGAGCACGCATTTTGGAAACTCTTGTAATGCTTATTCTTCTTGGGCTGCTTATCCTTGGAATTGTATGGGTGGCTTCAGCACTTATAGACAATGATGCTGCCAGTATGGAGTCTTTGTATGGTATGGAATTCCAAAAACCACACTAGTCTCATTTTATTTGTGGAAATGGATGTTGTCAATGACTTGTGTTTCTAGTAAATGCTATCTGACTATTGCACAGGTTGTAAAGAAACTATTAATTTAGTCACTCCCATTTTTTTGTGTTCAGTCCATTTTTAGCATATTGAGAAGTTCTGTGTTCATGTGGACGTGATGTATGTTACAAACAAGTGATTTTAAGTGGAGTGGAAGTAAAAACGAGATTTTTTTTTTTTAAGCTAAAGTACTTGTGAATTTTAGCTGCCTGTAGAGTTAACAACTGAGTAATTGTTAATTTTATTGTTGAAAATACAGTTGTTCAATTCTGAATGCTTAAGAAGTTAATTCAGTTTATTGTAAGCTAAGCAATGCTCAATATTTTCTTCACAGACCTCTGGGAATTCTACCTCCCATACTTGTATTCCTGCATATCACTGATGGGATGCTTGTTACTTCTGTGTGAGTATTTTCTTGATGAATGATTGTATGCATTTCTCTTAAAGATTAAATGAAATTTCTTTCATAGTGAAAATTAAGATTGTGAAGGTTAGGAGTGTGAATTTTGTTTCATTATTAAGTTTGGGTTCTGAAGTTTGAGCAAATGCTACCTTACATATTCAGATTTTGAGGAGCTCCACACCTTACCCAAAATTACAATTTCTAACATTTTAAAACAGGTATTTGAAAAATAGAGACTCCATTCTTCAAAGTAAAGCACAATTTTAAAATAAAATTACTGCAGGAGGTCAGTAGTGTGGAGAGAAGATTATTTTGGGGCACTTGTTTTGTCTTGTATTCGGTAAACTGTCCTTCTATTTTTAATTGAGAATGCTCCTATGTAGTCAGACCTTGGAGCACAGGGCAGTTAGCTTTCCTGCTCACAGAGCTGGTGTCTGGCCAGGCTGGAGCTCAGTTACATGATTGCAAGTAGAATAAATGCAGTAAAAAAAAAACCAAACACCTTGTGTCAGCTGGGTCTAGAGTTCAGTCAGCCGTGTTCAGGGAAATAGGAAAAATGATGGAAGGCTCCAAATTCCACTCATCATTTCAACTCCTGACCCCTCTCCCTCCCCAAGTAATTTCCAGAAAGTTAAGAGGGGGACAGAACAGCTTCCTTGTAGATTATCTTGGTTTCAACTTTTCTCCAGGTTTACAGCTAGTACTTAGAGGGCAGTCACTGTGGAGAAAGGGTAAGGAATGATAGATTGAAATATCCTTAAATCTAAGCAGATCAGTCTCTTAAATGTATTACAGAAATCTTAGTGAGTCTCCTTAAGTTAGCTGTATGTGGAGATTCTTAAATATACTTTAATGGAAGGAAGAGGGGAAGTTTAAAACAAAACAAAACCCCCAAACCTGGTTCAAGGGTGCGAGAAGCTGGCTTACAAACTTCCTACAGCTGTCTTGCAGTTTGCTTCAGCAGAACTGAAAACACAACATGTGTTCTGGGACTGTTGTAGGCCAGTTCAGCAAAAGAATTGGGATTAAACACTGTGTTTTGGAAGAGTTATTTGCAAATTATACCAGCAAACCACTGACATTATTTGAGGCCCTCTGAGATGTTAAATCTGTGTAGCTAGAGGGGTAGGATACAGCATTGGGAAATTAGTAGATTTTGGGGTGGAGCTTCGTTAGATCTTCAGCTGGTCTAATTGGTGGAGTAGTGAAGGAGTAAGGCTTACTGCAGTGGTGAGATTGAGCATCGCCTCCTTCTTCTCTTCTTTTCCTGCAGACTTTGTCTGTAGCAAAGGAAGATCAGCTTATGTTAGCTTTTTTGAATGCTGCTGTACTCAGGTGGTCATTCAGCCCTTCTCTGCTTTGGTGAGACCCCATCTGGAGTAATGTGTCCAGCTCTGGAGACCTCAGCACGAGATATGAATCTGTTGGAGCAGGTCCAGAGGGGGGCCAAAAAAAATTTATCAGAAGGCAGGAAGGCTCCTCTCCTGTGAAGAGAGGCTGAGAATCTTGGTGTTACTTGGCATGGAGAGGAGAGTGCTCCAGGGAGGCCTTATTGCAGGCTTCCAGTAATTAAAGGGGGCTTATAAGAAAGATAGGAGCAATCTATTTAGCAGGACCTGTCACAACAGGATGAGGGGTAATGTATTTTAAAATAAAGGAGGGTAGATTTAGACTAGCTGTGAGGAAGAAATTCTTTACAACGAGGATGGTGAAATGCTGGCACAGGTTGCCCAGAGAGGTGGTAGAAGCCCCATCCCTGAAAACATTCCAGGTCAGATTGGATGATACTTTGAGTAACATGATCTAGTTGAAGGTGTCCCTGCTACTGCAGGGGCCTTGGACTAGATGACCTTTAAAGATCTCTTCCAAACCAAATCATTCTGTAATTCTTTTTTTTCCTGTTGTACATAGTTGTCATAGTGAAACACCTGTTAATAAAAGTTAATTCTCATGTTAAAATCTTGTGCTTTTCCTTTTTAAAAATTTTTTTGGCAACACTTTTATTATGAAGGAAATTATAAATGTGTATCCTCATCTGTGCTGTTACAAATACCTTCTTTCTCCTACATGTTTTAGTATTTGAAGTCTGTTTTGTGTAAACTGCTGTTTTGTCCTAATAATTCTGTGAGCATGGTTTGAGCCTTTTTCCCAACAAGCAAGCATGCAACATACCTGGAAACCATCACAGGCTATGATCAAACAGAACAAATGGTTGTTTCATAGAAATGTAGCTTAAAATCTGGGAGTTGAGCCTGCTATCAACTGAAGTTGCTGTATAACTTCCAGAGCAAAGCAACTTCATTATCTCTTGACCTTACAGCCACACCTGTGCTAATTGATTAGATGTGCCTGAGATGTTCTGCAGTGCTGTGACCAACTGGTGTCCCTACATCCATGATAATGCAGTTTGCAGAAGGTAGCTGTGTACATATTGCCTCGTGATAATGGTTCTTGAAGTGCATGAACTCCAGAACTGCACCTGAGAGTTGTTTGGCAAAGTTCTAATTGGCCCAGGGCAAGTCATGCCTGGGATAGTTCTAGTAGTTTACTAGTGCAGGCAACCAAGTCTTAATGCCTAGGAATGTATCCTGGCACTGCTGAATTTAGTAGTGTAGACACAGCCTCTGATGCCACATGCTTTGAATAAATAATTACTTAGAGCAAGTTTAAAATCCCCCATTATACAGTGTTCCTTTTTGAAAAGAAGGAACAGTTATGCTCTTTTGAGGGTAGAGATGCTCGTCTTGTTCAAAATGGACATGATAACTGTGTTTTAAAGTTCCTGTTGGAGTTTGAAGCCTTTGCAGTTCTCTCCAAAACACTGTTTGGTTATGTGTGGAGTAGCACATTGAACATCCAAATGAAAATTGTTCTTTGACTCACAAGTCCCTGTTGTATTTAATCTTTCTTGCTCTGCAGTGTGCACACCAGTGGGGCTTTCACGGATGTTTACAGTAATGGGTCAATTGCTGGTGAAGCCAACAGTAAGTGTTACACACATTGTCCTCATGTGGTAGAATGGCATTGGAAGACTTCCTTTTAGAATACTTGCACTTCTAATTCTCTCTCCATTAGTTTCTGTAGTGAGTCATTGTGCATTGTTATTGTCTACTATTATCTGTTTTGCAAATGCCTGAAAAGCGTGGGCTTGTTTTGAGGTCAGAAGCAGAGGATACAAGACCAAACTATGGCCGAATAACAAGAAGGGTACCTGAGGGTACACTTAGATGAGTGAAACAAGTTGTTAGCATCTTTAAGAACAACTTAGACACACATACTCCACTGTTCTTATACTGAATGCTGTGACTTTGTCATGTTTCCTGGTTTCTATGTACTAAAATGTGGGTGCACTTGGGTCCTGCAATCCCTTTTGTTGGTCGATTCAACCTTGAAGGTACAAAGAAAATAATACTGCTTGCTGTCTGTAAGCTTTGAACTCAAAGGACCCGATAGTAAGGTGGACAGATATGATTTATTTGGCTTTAGCATCTAATAGCAATTTATATTAGCTTCAAATACTGGCTGATGTGAAAAATCAGTTTTCAATGTACTTTAAAAAAAAACTCTGTGGTGAATTTTGCTTTAATCTAATTGAATGTGAAGGCTAGTAGGTTGATATGATTTGAATATAGGTTAGATATACTGTCCCTTGCTCTCTTTCCTAAGTCTCTTTAGATTGAAATTGAACATGAGTGGTAACCTGAGGTGAAACCTTAACAGAAATTTTGCTTACTGTAAAGATTATCTGTAACAGAATAGAACAATACTTTGTGGAGTTCCTGTTTGATCAGTATTGCAAAGCTGTAGACTATATTTTAAATACAGGTTACTAGAGCAAAAAAACAAGCCTGACTAGATTTAATACAGTCAGAAAAACAAGTGCCTCTGATGCTCAGTTCATATTTCTGTTTCCAAATACAGATCCTTGAAGACTTAGATGAGCAGATGTATATCATTACATTAGAGGAGGAAGCAATTCAGAGGAAGCTTAATGGTATGTTTGTTCTGATACCGCTTCTAATACAGTATTTGGAGTAGAGTGATTCTGATCAGGAGTATTGATCTCACTGTTACATAGCCTGTTCTCAAAATGGAAAACATCAACATCTTAGTATGTAACAAGCATTACAGGCTTGCATTTCATTGCTCACTGTGGCAGTCATGATTGACTCTTGTGTGTAATTGTGTGGTTTGTTTTGTTAATAGTCTTAACATGTTCATCATCTCTAATATAGGAATATTCTGAGACTGAGAAAGCAAATTGAGTAATTGACTAGACCCACCACCCTTACTGCAGAACAGTCTGGATTGGTAAATGACTGTGTTTTTTAGCCTTGTCTGAAGAACAATTAACTTCTATTAGCAAGAGCCTCAGCTTCCTGCATTCTAAGTTTTGGGTTTTATTTGAAGGACTTTTTCCTATTTATTTAAAATCTTAGGTAATAATTTTGTAAACATCAAAGCAGTCCTTTATATTTTGGGAGTTACTTGGGGAAATCAGTAGTTTTAAATAATAATGCATAATTATACAAATTCTATATTTCTTGCATTTACTATTGCAATTTTGCAATTCTTGGTAAGGTGTTTCTGGTTTGAAGCATTTCAAAAACAGTATGAAACTAGCTCCTGAGAGAGAGTATTGCAGCACGGCAAGCAGCAGCTATGGAAAATGTATCAATTAGATAACCTGGAAAATACATTGTACAAATTGTCTTCTGAGTTGCTTTCAGGTGTGGATAAGCCATCCCTCCACAATTTGTGCAATTGCTTCAGGTTGGAAACCTAAGGAACATTGATGTCATGACACATCCGTTGTGTCATCTTAAGACTTAGTTCAGTCTTTTTCTCAATTTGCCGCCTTTCGCTCTTACTCTTCAGTCTTCCATCATATACCTCAGTCTTTTCTTCCTTCAGGTCTCAGTAAGTCTTCTTTGATACCAGTAGATGATGGTGGTTATCTTTATTCTAGCATTTAAAATTTGTGGAGGAGCAGTGACTTCTTCCTGCTGAAATCAGCCGTGGTTTAAACATAACCTTCACCTTTGCTGTTTGGAAGCTTAGGTTTTTATTCTGACACAGGTGCGCACACAGTCACATACAGACACAAAAGTGCATGCAGTGAATGCCTTTGAAGATGTGATGGGGTAATTATAATTGTTGTGTGGGTTTGATGTTAGCAACTGTAGAATATTTGTTACTGAATATTTTATGTTGTCATGGTGATTGAGCTTATGCACAAGAGAGACTGATAGAAAAAAAGACCCAGGAGTTATTTAAATATCTTTTAGTAGCTCAGAGTGGTTTCCAGTGTTCAGGTGGATAAGGGCTTAGTTGATGCCTGTCTGCTGTTTTTGTGCATGGAAGTCTTTATATTGCAGTTTAGTAATATCTCTCAGGAGGTGGACCAAACCTGTTTGTAGGCATCTACTAACTGGATCTGGCCTTAGGATGTGTATGGGTGGCTGACCTGACCACTAGCTGAAACACTGGATTCTCTTTCTGCTAACTTGGGAGTATGCAACATAAAGTGGAACCCCACTCACCTTGAGAGGTAGAAGACATGGGGCTTAAATGTCCTTTAACAGGAGAGGGAACTGAATTCTGTTTCACATGCTGAGGGAACGGTATTGACACCACCATCTGAAGGAATGCTTGGAAACCTGTGGTTTGGAGTACAAGGAAAATTAATGGACTTAAGCCAAAAAATAACTAAAACTGTAACCTAAGATCTGGCATGTAGATGGAGGGGGGCAATATGTTACATGCACAAGAAGATTCTCTGCAAGGTTTTTGTAATTAAGTAATTTTCAGTATGCTTGTTTATGTGGCAAGCATGGAAAGCTTAATCATCTCTGCCAGAAGTCTTTCTAATACATATGAACTGTGCCAGAAAATAGGTACCCTTTCTGCCAGAACTATGAGGACTCATGCTTACAGTGCTTACTGCATTTAAAAAAATGAATACAAATGGTACTAATTACATCAGTAAACATAGTGCTGTGATGTTAGAGGCCATAACGTGTGCCTTAACACACAGATTGTTTAAGTTTTTTTTTGTTGCCATATTGGAGCACTTGTACTAAGCCATGCACTTCCTGTGCCATGGCTGGTGCACCTCTTCCATGACTGTGCTAATGCAAAATAAATGTTCTTGAGTAACCCTGCTGAACAGTTTGGTAGTGAAATGTCCTGGAATACGTCCTCCATTTATGTGCAAAGAGAGAAATTTTCGTTAAAAGTGAAGGGGACCAGAGCAAAGCTTAAGTGGTATGTGATGATTGTCAATGCCAATTTTATTTATTTATTAAAAACACCCCCCCCAAAAACCCCAACTCCCCCAAAACGACGAAAAAACACAAACAACAAAACACCAAACCAAAAAACCCCACCACTTTGTAGAGTAATTGCTATCACACTTCTATTTCTGCCTTGCCTTGTCCTCGTTAAGGTTTACTTAGTGCCTGGACGTAGGAAGGGAGTAACATGAACCACACTTTCCATTGAGTAGGCTGGGTAAAGCCTCCATTTTCAGAGGAGGAAAAAGGTTTAGCTATAAGAGCTGGGGACATTTTTGATACTGTGGTGATGATGCAGTTGATAGTGTTCTGTTAAATTCTTCATGTTTGAAAATAAATCTGTGAAGCTGCATGTCTTTTGTGGAAACTGATTTTCTCCCTCCTCAGATGTCTCTAGTGTATTAACTGAAAATCAGAGGAGGAAGGAGGGGAAAGTTTGATCATGTTATCTACCCTAGTATTTTTATCTATTGAAGAGATACTGGGCTTTGGGAAAATGTTTGTTTCCAGTGTATTATATTTCAGTACCCACATCACTCCTACAGTCGAAGAATAAAGCTGGGACTTTTTTATATTAAAAGAAAAAAGTTGCCTTTAGCTATTAGTTTTCCTGAATCCAAAGAGACGGGTGGGGTAGGATCAAAAATACTTACTTGATCAAAGTTATTGGCTCTGAAGGTATCCTTACCTATGTAAGAAAGATGAAAGGTGTTGTTTTTATTGCATGCTAGTAACAGTGTAATTTTGAACTAATTGGTGTTGAACTGCCAATCACCTAGGGGGAATGCAAATAGATACTCTTACCATTTCCTTTGAGGTACTGAAATTTTATGTCGGGGCTGGAAGAAAAACAGAATAATACCGTTAAATTGACCTTAAATGAGCTGCTTTGTGGCTTTCTTGGAGAATCCCTTCTAACTTTTCATTGCTAGTCCAAACAAGTCTCGTCTACCAATTTGATTTATTGGCTAGACAGCGCTGACATTGAACTTCGTGCATGTTTGAAATGAAGCTAATGTTATAGAGCTTTTAAGAATCTAGCTGCATCCTTTTCAAATACTCTTTTGACTGATCTGAAACTTTGCTTTCCCCTCTTGTAAAATATCTTTTTGTAGAGCAACCTGTTTGCAATTTTTTTAAGGAGGAACTACAACAGCACTTAAATATGGTTGAGAGTTTCTACAAGTGTCTCATAGGGACCTAATATTATCATGCCAACTTGGGTGGAAAGAATCCTGTGACTAGCAGTGTTTCAAGCTCTGGATTTTTATAGTGAGGATGGGGGGGAAACTACATTTATCTTGAATAAAGCTTTTCCTCAGAGACCCATAAATAAATTGTGGAGAAAAAGAAAATAATTTCATATGCTACATTTAGTTTTGTTACTTTTTCAACTGCTTTCATTAAAGTTCTTAAGACTTTATTCACTGAGCTCTGTAGTGATCTATCTTTTTTTTTCAACTTGTAGTAATGAGTCATTCCATGAAACAGATGGTTTAGACTTTTTTGGAAGGAATGCATCATCACAAAAGCCAGTTTTTATGTGATAATTACTTTTTTTTAAAGGAAACACAACTTTTTCTGAAAAACCACATATTGTGATTACTTATTGAAAAAACAAAGGACATTAAGCTGAGATTCATATTGCAGGTACTTCAAGTCCGTAGAAGTTGTTGCAAAACAATGTTTGTAGTTCTGGGATTTGAGATATTTATGTATTTGAAGCTCTGTAAATATTACCACATACACATTATGTCACTGATATAAAAGATAAATGTCTAGGGATAGCCCAGAGGCTATATATATTTTTGCATACAGCAAAAATGTGTGTGAAAGAAGAATGCAATTTAAATAATTTTTGAGACATTTATGTATCTCATTTGGTAATTTAACTGCATCGAGCAGATCAATATTTATACTTTTGAAGGAAGAAGACTGAAAGTTTAAAAAGAAGTTAAACAAATACTCTTTTAGATATTGATTTTTTTTTTCCAGGTAGAAAAACAGAACTCACTGTGCTGGCATGTGGAGAATGTGGGAGCTGGATGAGAATTTTACCTTCCCTTGTACTGAGATGGCTGGATGGATGAGTAGATAACAGAAAATAAGGAAATAGTGAGACTGGACCATAGAGTAGTGTCAGTGTGCCAGCAACCTGACTGATACTTAGATTTTGTAGGCAGATGATCAAGATACGGGATAAAAGCCTGAACAAGACTGAATTGCATAGAAATTTATTAGCGTTAAAACCCCCAAGTATCTGGAGCATGCTACTATTACAGGGTAACTGCAGTCGAAGTTGAGGCCAAGGATGGGGCATGGCCAGCAGATAAAGACAGGACTTAGGGTTTATTAAGAGCTAGCGTAGAGGAGTTTGTCATACAACTTCTCAATGACGTGTAAATCGTGAAAAGGAAACAAAGAATGTGGTCTCATTGGGTGGCTGTGAGGAAGATTTGATTGTGGTTGTCTGAGGGAGTTCTGTTTGCCTGATTTGGTCAGCATCTCTGTGCCACAGATGTGAGTGGAGGATGTGAACAAGCAGTTCACAAGTATGGCCACAGTTTGCTGAGTTAAAAAGACTGAGAAAGGTGAGAGAGAGGCAGAAGCTGAAGCTGGAGGTCTAGCCACTGACTTAGTTTGGAGGCAAAGGTCTGCTTTAAGTTGCTAAATAATAATGTCATTGAAGGACATGCACAGATTCTTTACATGCTCATACGTGGAGTCATACAGAGATACAAGAATGACACACTTGAGCCATCCCGTGTCAGATTGCCACACTAACTGCTTTTTGCACCTCTGCAACAGCTTAGCCATAGTTCTCTTACAGCTTGTAGCTGACCATCAACAAAATAGGCAGGGATCATAAAAGGTCACACTGTGAAACCTCTGATGTGTTGAACTTTCCTGGTTAGATAAAATTAGAGTGTTTTGGATTAAACCTCTGGTTTTTTTGAAAAGCAGTTGAAGAGTCTCAAAGACATAACTGTGGCTTAACACCACAGCTGTTAATGCGATGATGCTTCCTAAATATGAATGTCACAGTGTGCTGTAGAGTACTGTAGTTAGTCCTATCCTAAAGGAAGTACTGCCTTTTGTTTTCAAAGGTGCATCTTCTGCAGTGGAGTACCAGACAGCAGAGTTAGAACGGGAGCTCGAGAAAGTGAAAAGCAGGAAAACAAATCTGGGTACTGTGCTTCTTTTCTGCTGTTTCCTGTGCGATAAATGGCTTGGAGATGCTGTGTTTAGCTTGTAGCAGCCACCTGATTGATTCCAGTCTGTTCTTAACTGAATTTGTGCATTTGCAATCCTTTCAAATTATCATAACTTCTACAGTTAATGTGCATGTGTCCCTTGTAATAAATTAAGTAGGGTGTCTGATTTGGATCTTATTTTAACATAATTTTAGAGAAATTGCAGTACTCTTGATTTCCTTGCATGGTGGACAGGATTCTCTTTTGTAATGATATGCTTGTGATTATTTGGGGTAGTCTGAGAAAATTCCTTTCCTCTCTATTTTTGATTTATTTCTACGAAAGTCAAGCGGTGTTTCAAAACAGTAGAAATGTTTTTAGCACGTTTATGTCTTTTGAAACTACAAAGTTACACTTCTGGTAATGGCAGCAACTCAATAGGAATCTCCTTACTTACACAAAGACTTGTAGGATTTTGCATTTAACAACGTGCGTGCACAAAACTAAGACTGGTGAGAAAAACTTGAGTTTTCTTTTTTAGATGTGCTAGTATTGTCCACTGAGTGAGTTTTGTCTGTCTTGCTTTATTTACACTGTAAGAGGAAAATACTATTTGTATACTGGCAATTCTCTTCTGTCCCTTTAGGTCATACTGAAATATACATATAAACAACATATTTTTAAATTCAGTGCATTTTAAACTTTGCAGTACTGCTCCATGCCAGGGGGAAAAAACGTTACAGTAAAACACACCTGTAAATGAGAAAGGGAAAATCTACTGCTCTGTCTCCTCAGCTTTTTCTCTAGAAAGGCTTCATGTTCTTGGCACTGCTTTATGCAGCTCTTCAGAACAGATGTTTTTATGAGCTGCTTGGTGTTGCTTCGAGATGAGGTTACTTTTGCTACCTGTAGCTAGAACAACAGCTTAGAACTGAATAATTTTTCACTTGTTTTATTCTAAGGTTTTCTATGGTGTTAAGCTTCTGGTTTTCTTTTCTGAACAGAAAGGCGGAAAAAAGCTTCTGCTTGGGAAAGGAATTTGGTCTATCCAGCTGTTATGATATTGCTACTGATTGAGACAGTAAGAATTTTTGTGTTCTTTTTTTCTTTTCTTTTTTCCTTAAAAAGAGAAATTCTCCAGTCATTTGGGCAATAGTTTTATATTTTAAGTAACGTCTATTTAAGCAACAAACTTGTATTCTTTTCCTGACCATTTTAAAAGAACTTAACATCCTTAAATATGTTTGGAATAAATATATACTTTTTAAAATGTGGAATACTTTTAAATAACAAGACTGTTTCTGCTTCTTCATAGTCCATCTCAGTTCTCTTAGTTGCTCTCAACATTCTGTACCTGTTGGTTGATGAGACTGCAATGCCAAAGGGATCAGGGGTAACGTAAACGTTTCTTATTATTTTTATAACTTCAGTAAAGCTTTGCAACCTTTACAGAAGGGCAAGTGAGAACTTCTACTTTAATAACATTGAAACTTCTGGGCCTCAACCTTTACTTTGGTTCTGGGTTTCTGTGCTGTGCACACATGAACATTTATTATGTATCATGTTATAGAGAGTTCTTAATAGAACTAGCCCAGAACCTTGATGAAGATACTGTGATTCAGTAAATCAGAGTTTGCATTTTACTCATGCCTCCTACTTTTATATAGACTAGAAATATTCAATGTAAGAGACTATATTAAAAACCAATATGGAAAGCCTATCTGGGTTCCACCATGATTTTTTTTCTTCCTTTATTGCAAAAAATACTTGAAGAAAGTAAAGAACAACATACTGAGTAATATTTCTCTCATCGTGAGGGATTTCTTTAGTAGTGCTTTCCCCTGTGTATCAGCTATATTTGAGCTGGCAGAGCTATAAAAAATGTTTAGGGCTACTGGCCACTCTGCTTTTGGAATTGTGTAGAGCTGTAAGTGTCATCTTTTGAGAACTCTTATTTTAGTTTCCAGAGTAAATGATTGTGTGTAAAAGGGAGCATGACTGGTAAATGCAGCCTGCATAAAATGTGAATTATTGTATATTCTGCCTTATTAATCCTTTTCACTCAACTTGGAAGGCTAGCTGATACAATTGCATGTGATGGGAGATTTGCAGGTTACAATGTCAGAATGCCCCTCAAATACCTAATCGAAAAGGCTTCATTTTGTGCAAGCTGTTAGAGGTTCTGGTCCTGTTGGAAATTAACTTTATGGACAGCTGCATGCATCTTACTAAAATGACATAAACTATTTCTTCTTGTAGGGGCCAGGAATAGGAAATGCATCGCTATCCACTTTTGGTTTTGTGGGAGCAGCACTTGAAATAATTTTGATTTTGTATCCTTTCTTTAAGAATTCTGTCTGTTAACAAGTTTTCTGTGTAGTTTTCTGGGACAGTGGTAATTTACTAAGACACTTGCCTGGAAAGAAGAAAGAGATAGGTCAGTCCTTGAGCACTCGAAGTGTTTTTGTTTCTTCGGTTCTTAAGACTTTTAGGAGACTGCTGAGAACTTGAGTGAAGCTTGCATTCCTTGGAGGTTCTGTTTTCCTTGATTCTCACAGCTATCTTATGGTGTCCTCTGTCGTCGGCTTCTACAGTCTTCGTTTCTTTGAAAATTTCACTCCCAGGAAGGATGACACAACTATGACAAAGGTAAGGTAAAGTCTGCGGTGGTGATGGCCCCCTCCTGCCTCTCTTCCCACCCTAGAAAAACTGACTCTTTTAGCTAGTAATTGCCCGGAATGGCTCATTTGCAGTGATCAGTATTTGTTTGTAAGCTGCGTAAACACAAACTGGAAGATATTCAAAATGCTGAATGAGTGGGAAAAGGATGTGCTCCGTTTAGTTTGGATGGCATCCATTCACTTGTAAAAAGCCAGGAATGGCAGAGCTTGTTAACTAGCTATAGAAAAGCTAGTGAAAGAACTTTTTTTTTTTCAAAGGAAACCTATTGCTAATGAGTAACTTTGTTTGTGCTAACTGTACTTCAGGGAGCTTGTTTGAAATCTGAAGAACTTGGTCGCTAGACAAAATACAGACAAAATAATTGAAATTTGAATAATTAAACTAAAACTGAGATGGTCTGTTCTGCTACATTTTGCAGTCTGAAGCTAATTTGACTTTCTACAATTTAGCACTGGCTTCAGGAATAACAAATGCTGTAACCTGACAGTGAAGAACATGACTGGGTTTTGGGGAAAATGTTCTCACAGCTGACAAGAAGTGGTCAGTAACCAAGGAACAGATGTTGGATTTAATTATTTTTTTTCAATATGTTTCACTGACTGTGTTAGTTTTGTTGTTTGTTTGTTTTAATTAAGCAACGGGTAAAGACATATTTACTCAAATTGTTTGAAGTGAGAAAGTAGGTAAGCACACAGAATGGTTATAGTAAACAGGTAGTCGGGAGTTGGAATGTTCTTAATGTTTTCTATTGATTGTTTACAGTGCTCGAGGTAAAGTGTAGAAATAAAGAGTGGATGCACAAATGTCTACCTGCTTTCAAGAATTTTCTCTTGTTCTTTCTCCCTTGTGAGAGAAAGTTTCAATTACTCTTTATAAAGACTTCACAAGAATGAGAGTAAAATCTAACAGCTGTGAATTTTTTTCATACTATTTAAAGTAGTCAACAGGCATTCAATTGAAAGGAAACTCTTTGTTGTAGTTTTTCTAATAATGCTAATCCTGCAAGCAGTTACATACATCAGCTTAAGCTTTGTACCAGTCTTCTGTGCTAAGCCCATGGAATGGTCTTTTATGAAAAGTTTGCAGGAATTAAGTAAACAGTTGATGCTTTTACAGCATAGTAGTTTGGAATTATTTGGAATCTAAGCATGTGTAACACTTAGGTTAAAAGCAAACAATTGCACATTTGATTTTCAACTCATTTCTTGGGGCGTCTTTATCTTGTGTGATGCCATATGGAGAGGTATGACAGAAGTAAGCAAAACTAACAGTATGTTACTGTAAGTGGCTCTAGGTTCAATTTGAAGAATGCAACTTTTCTTTTGTTTATCTTCAGCAATCCTGTTTATAATTGAAATGCTGTTTGTCGTTTTCAAATAGATCATTGGAAACTGTGTCTCAATTTTGGTGCTGAGCTCTGCTTTACCAGTCATGTCAAGGACGCTAGGTAAGTGAAATGAAAGTGTAGAACACTGCAATAAAGGATGTTTTAATCGAGTTGTAAAAACCAAACAAGAAAACATAACAGCCTGTAGCTGTACCTTTCAAAATATACATTTAATTTGCCATTTTTTTCTACACCAGCATGAGCTGTTGAACTCGTGTTCGACATAGGTGAACTGTAGAGCATACATTCAAAAAATAAAAGGAGATAAACATTTTCTAGAGGATATATATTTTTTTCTTTAGGTCAGATTTTAAACTTAAAGCCGGAGATGCTGAGGAAGAATAAATATGGTGACTGCTTTTTCAGAGCAGTATAAAATACTTTCATGTTCACTGAAATTAGAGTGCTTAGTTTTTGTAGAGAAAAAATGCATTTAGGGATTTTGGGTATGTGATTTGAGATAATGTTGGGTCCAAATGTCTTAAAAACAGTTAATGACTCTTTAAGGTTTTATCAGCAGTAGTATCAGGATATTTTGATTTTTCCCTAAAATACCCTGCTTACCTTCTTTGTTACTTCTGTTTTCAAATATAAAAATTTGGAATCCAGCATTGTAGAACTGAGTAAGTTCTGATTGTATTGGTAAGAATTTGCAGTAGCATTTGAAGTGGAAAAACTATTTCAGCCAGTTGGAAAGACAAAAGTATTTTGTATCTTCACTTTAGGTAATCTTCAGCTTGAATTCTTGAAGTGAGATTGCAAGGCTGTTACATGTTTAAGCAGTGCAGAATACTTTCAGCTAATGTGAATTTCATTGGGAACATTAAAAGGAACAAAACAAAAATCTTCACCTCGGGCTGTACAAGATTGAAGTACAAGCTTAGGAGTTCAAGCTCGGGCCCACAAACTAGTAATGTGTAGCCAACAGTTCTGCAGCTATTTTTTCTTCTCAGCCAGAATACTACAAGATCAAGAGCAGTTAATGTTTTTCCCAGTAAACTATAGTGTATATTTTCATACTCTCTGTATCTTCAGATGTTGTTTTATTGAATATACTAGATAATTTCTATGACAACTACCAAAAAAACTCCTGTAATCCATTTTGGAAGGTTGAACCTTAAGACACACATTCCAGAGCTCATGGTTTAAAAATCTGTAATAAAACTTCCCAGAAATGCAAAAGAGTAATTCAATATTTAAAATATAGCCAGTACTATAAATATAAAATAAAAATGCTTCTAGCTGTTGAAAAAAATTGGTGGTTTAGAATCAAGTGTAAACATTAGTATTTTATCCACCAAGTTACTGCATTCTTCACTTGGTTTAAAAGAAAAATAAAAAAAATCATTGTTAATGATCTATGAGATTAACAGCAGATAAATGGATTCTGTGAAAGCAAGTATACATGCTGGGTGCATTGTTGTCTCATAGGAAACAGATTAATGGTAAAACTCACTTTAAAAAAAAAAAAGACTAACAAATGAAATTCCTGGATAGTTTGCCATAGAGATAAATAAAAGAAGAAATAAGATGGAACAATTAGCACACAGCTAACAAATGCCCAGTCACAGCTGTCCAAACAGGATTAATAGAGTGTATTAGAGTACAGTGAGTCATGTGGTGCTTTGCAAAAATATCAACATGTGTTGTGCTACATGCTCCTGCCCTGTGCCACTGAAGAGATGAAAAGAAAGAAATATGTTAAGCAGGTCCATAGTCTTTTCATTTCATTAAAAAAGCAAATTTCTAACCATACAGCAAAGACTAGACTTGATCATTATGGAAAAGGTAGAAAAGCAAGTTACCTAATACATGTACTGACCTTTTTCATGTTCTAAAAATGGGAAGAGAAGGATTTTTTTCACATGTTTCATAGCATTCTCATTAGATAGAGGTGGTGATGTCTCTAATCTGTCATTTTTAGAACAGTTTTTGCTACAGTTACTTATTTTTCTAAGACAACTCTTTTTTTTTCCCCTTTTCCCAGAACTTTTCACCCTTTTAATAATTCCTCAAAAATGTTTCCCACCAGCACCATATTGGTACCCACTGAGAAACAAAGTGGGAACAGAACACTTAACAGCCAAGAATACAGAAACAACTGCAACCAAAATTGTATTTTCTGCTTTACAGAGGTTTCCCTGGAATTCTACTCTTTAATGTTATGATTTAAGTAAATAGTGCTTTGAAACTTACTTGTATGTATACTCTAAAAGCATAGCTTGCTTGTTGTTGTTTTTTTTAATCTGGATAATTCTGCAGTAGTTCAGTTGGTAGATTGCCACCAACTCTCTTGGATGTAAAGCTGTAGCTTTCTGTTCAGGTGCAGAATACTTTTTCAAATTGGGAATTTTTTTCTGTGGGCTGCAAGTACCTTTCTTCTATAACAAAGTCATTAAAAGCTTTTTAACCTTTTTCTCCCCTAAATTCACAAAATTATACTACATCTGGTCTTTTCTGATTAGCAGTGACTTGTTTTATTTGTAAGAGGAAAATGACTGCAATTTGTGAACAGCTTTTCCTCACCTGCTCTATGAGGTGTCAGGATTCATTTTTGTTTGTTCTTATAAGGCCTGTGCTATTCTTCTGAACTTTTTTGTGCCAAGGAATATTACTCCTTTTGCACAAAACTCTTTTATCCAGTGCTGTACCTGCTTTGTTTCTTTTCCTTGAAAGGTCTGGAATTGTATGTGTTCAAACCTGGTTTTCTCAATTTTCTTGTAGCACTATAGTCTGACTTAAAACACTGCTTCGTTGGAAACGCTAAGGGCACTGTTTGCCTTCCAGTGTGAAAGCAACTCTGTGTTGATTGTCCTGTCTGTTTACCTGATAATTCAGTCAGCCAGTTTCTTCTTTCTGTGGTTTTTGATATTTTCCCCTGCTTCTCTTGCTATTTTGATCAGCTTCACTGACTTCATTACCTTTTGAAACTTTCTTAAATTTTCTTCATTTTGGCATAGATAACAAATTTGCCTTAGATCAATTTGATTCCCATATTTTGTACTCGGAAGGCTGATTTTGAGTATAAGAAGCCTGCATAACTTTTAATGTGGCAGCTGGCTGTAAGTCTTGGTTATCACAGTACAATGAGATTCATTTCAAGTTTGCCCTTTAAAGGAAGGTAACTGACCCTTAATTTTGTCTACACTTATTATCACTGTCAAAGTTCTTAAAGGCCGTGGACTCTTTCAAAATTAGGTGATAGAAAAGTTGCCTCCAGGAACTTCAGAGCCAGAGTTATTTTCTGACTCCCTAGTTTGCTGCTGCCATTTTAGTACTGGGCAAGGTAAGCTTCTTTCCTTTGCACTGATGATCTCAGCCCTGAGGGTATGCATCACTATGACATCATCTGTGCCAAAAATTTTGGGAATATAATGGTTCATCAATCCTAGACTACTGTTACTTGAGTATCACATTATGTTTAATTCAATCCTTGCTGTAGATCTAGCAAAGGAACAGCATGTGGTTCTTCCTCTTCTGCTTTCTGGGATGGTCCCTACAACTTGTAGACAACTTGTGTTTCAGGAAAGTTTTGCTTATTTAGCTTTAGTGATTGACTGGCTTTTGATCAGCACAAAGCCCAAGTGTCAGTGTTAGGAGGTCCACTGTGAAAAAGACCTGTCAGCACTGTCTTTCAGCTGAGCTCTCTTCCCTCTGTGCAAATGCTTTGTGGCTATAGCAGTGGGTAGATCCAGGAAAAAAACTGCATTTGCAAAGGTAGCTTTAAACTTTGATTCCAAAAGCAGTGGCTTGGGGGGGGAAAAACCAAAATACTTACAAAGGCTTAGTATTTACTGTAAAATGTTCTGGCTCTTGTGGAAAGGTTTTTTGCTACTTGTATTTTTTAATAAGAAAGTCCGTGGTGCCTCTCATCCTTTTCTGGGTTAGGTAAGGAATTCCTAGAAATGGATTTCTAATGTTTTTCCTACTAGTACTGATTTTTTTTTTTTCCTCCCTAGTTATCCTGTTTTTGTATTTTAATAAATATTCTTATCTAGAACAGACAATTTACCTCTGCTCAGATTGTTCAAGCATTTTACTAGGAAACTTAAATTTTTTTGGGAAGTGTGTCTTAAAAGTTTATAGTAGTCAACGAAGTGGAGAATGATCTTGGGAACATTGTCTTGTGTATTTAACCATGTCTTATAGTGTGTGTGGAAGGAAAGTCTCAAAGACTTTTGCTTCCATATGCATAAAGTAACAATGAAATTTTTGTGTTTCCTGAAAAATGTAATCAAGATATTGATGACAATCTTAAATGTGATTTTAACAGGAATCACCAGATTTGATCTGCTTGGAGACTTTGGAAGGTTTAACTGGCTGGGCAACTTCTACATTGTGTTATCTTACAACTTGCTCTTTGCTATCATGACAACATTATGTCTGGTCAGAAAGTTCACCTCTGCTGTGCGAGAAGAGCTCCTGAAGGCAATAGGTAATACAGCGCCGAATTTAGTTTGTACATCATTTCCTTCCTCTAGCAACGATACCTTGATGTGCTACTGCTGAAGCTCTGTTAGAGCTCACAGGAAACTTGTATTTCTGGTGGAAGTTTGTGTTAAGGTGAGAATGCATAGCTTTGAGATTTTCTGGAGAGTCAAGAGCTAAAGTACAATGTTTATATTAATGACACGTCCCTGTACTTATTTATCTGCGCTTTGTTTCTGTGCTCTGTAAAGGCTGAAAAGATCTTTCTCATTGCTCCTGAGCAATTATGCCAGAACACAACCTCAACCTCTGTGTGGGTGGAAACCTTGGCTGCTTTGTTGTGATGCTTGTTTTTTGTTTTGTTTTGTGTTTTGTTTTTTTGTTTTTGGTTTGTTTTTTTTTTTTTCTGGGGCACAACTGATGGAGTTTCCCAGAAGTAATTATTACATGGGCTAGGAAGTCAGTTCTGGGCTTCAGCAAATGTAAAGTCCTTAATCACAAAGTTGAGTTTGGATTGTATGTACTCTTCTGAACACCTGTATGGTGAGAAAATCTGAGTTGTTCTTTTGTTGTGTAATGTTTTGCAGGATTAGATAAACTTCATCTGTCAAACAATCCAAGAGACTCGGAGACAAAGCCGTCTGCAAATGGGCATCAGAAAACACTGTGATTAACAATCACCTGCAATCAGTAGAGCTGGAAACATCAACCTCATGGCATTCCTGTCATCAGCATTTTCATATTAATTTTATTTGTTGATAATTTGGGTCCAACCTTGTCTCACTTTCTCATCTGTGTGCTTCTGAGGAAGTTAGGTACATCAGATTCTGTTCTATCTAGTGAACTTTTGTTCTACTTGTTCATTTCCCAGTAAATCAATGCAGGAGGTGCCTTGGAAGACTGGAGACTGAAGAGAATAATCCATTCCTTTTTATTTGTTGACAATCTCACATCTTTAAGCATAAATCTGTTACCATTTGAGAATGCACAGTACCTCCTGTGTTACAGACACAGCTATAAAGAGTAACTTTGGGACTTGGTTAAAAAAAAGTGTAAAAAGGAAAAAAAAAAAAGAAACCAACTAAGATACACTTGAAGCATAATATGACCCTTGCTGGAAATGTAAACTACCTGAAGTAGGCAGCCTTGACAGTAAATAAACACTTCCACTAAGAAGATGTTAGTGACAGCAGCTAGTAGACATTACAGTCCTTCTCATGCTGGCTGCAGTGGGCTGCTTGCAGTCTATTGTTACGGAGCTCTCTCAGGAGGCTGAAGGCCAGTGTCTTCAGCTTCCTGTTCTTAGCTATAAATGCCAGGTTGCTTTGCTGGTAGTCAGACGGTGTCTTACTGAATAGAGTGAAGTACAAGATGAAGATTAACTTCAGTGTTAAATCTGAGCCTAGTATGCTTTGTAAAAAGCTGTGTAGACCCCCTGTCACAGCTCTTACAGTTCTGTAAGCTATTGTGCCGTGGAGGTCATTTACCCTACCAAGTACATCCCTGTAAAATTATTGAACTACTGTGTATAAGCAGTACTTGTAATCAATGCAAGTAGCACAGGCCTAGGAGGCTGCAATTGCAGTTTTTTACAACCTTCTTTAATTTGAAGTAAATGATTTCTCTGAATTTCTATGATAGTTACCAGGATTTCTGTTCAATGGCATAATCCAGTCTTTCGCTAGCCTGTTTTTAATGTACACATGACCGTGTATATAGGCCTATATGTGTAGATATCAAATTCTAAGCTTATAGATATGACATAGATGGCTTGGTAAGTAAAACCTGTGTGTTCAGTCATGGCAGCATGAACTTCTGCGGTGTTAAGAGTTGGGCTGCTCAGAGGCCTTAGATTCAGGATGGCATTGGTGGGTGGTAACATCCTTTTTTTAGTGTTACTGCAGCCTTAGGAATCCTTTAAGCAGTATGTAGTACATAAAACCCCCACCAACCAAACCCCAAAATCTAGTTGCACTTTTGTCCTGCTCTGCCACAAATAATCTTCAGATAGGAGAGAGTACACCTTCAGTGTGTGCTTAGTGTGTAGAGAGGCAGTTAACGTTGCTGTTTGTTTCCCATTTCTATGAAGTAAGTATATCTCTCTGCAGTTTGAGGTCTGGTATGCAATGTAGTGGTGACAACTAGTTCTCCAATGTGGTTCTGAAATAAGATGAACTTTGTGCCAGAAGCTGTTTGGCTGTTCTCCCAAGATGACCGCTCTTGGCTGTAGACCTTATTGCTCTGTGTGTGTGAATATGAGCTTTTTTTTTTTTTTCTCTAGAGTGTTTCAAATATCAAGCTCCAGTATACATGAGGATTTCTCATTTTTTTTTCCTTGCAGCTGCCTTTTCTCACTTGAACTGGGGTGTAATGTAAATATTGCTGTAGAGTTATTTTTTATGTGTGTGATCAGTATAAATTCAAGGCTTATTAAAGTGACTATTGATGTGTTGTACTGAGTCCTGGAAGACAAAGTAAAATTGCTTGATTTGACTAAGATTTACAAGCATCTTTTCTGTTGTTTAATGCTGACATTTTAAGGAGAAATCTTTTCCTGACTCAAAAGTTCTGCAACCAAAACCAGGGAGGTCTAATTAGAAGTTGTTTTCAAATGTGTTTACATTTTAAATACCAGGAGATTTATTATTAGTGGCGTTTTTCAGGTATTCTCCAAGCTCATAGCCTTATGTATTAGTTTTATAGTTAAAAAAATAACTGAAATGTGTCCACTTGTCCATGCAAGTGATTGTGTGACCAAAATTGTCCTCATGTCTTGATGGGGCTGGTCAGCTGTGGTGTGTGAGGCTAGTTAGCTTTATTGAAATATTTCTATTACAACTTTAAGACAGTTACTTAAATATACCCTATGAAACTCAAGTAATTAAGGAATAAACGTAGGGAGAGTGAACCAACATAGATCTTGCTCTTCATGCTTTTGGAGAGATGTTTGACCTGGCATCAGTGACCCAAGAACACAGAAGAACAACGGATTATAGTGTCTGTATGGTTTCTGAAAGTGAGTTGGGCAGTTGCTTAAATTGAGCAGAGACAGTTCCTGTTGGTAAGCACAGAAATGGCAAGGAAGAGTTTAAAATTCTCTTTGAAAACAAACATTACAGCCTTGCTTGTTGCCACCCCATCTGCTGGATTCTGCAGCCAGAGATGTCTGGGTTAAGGCTATGTTAGTGAAGATGTTACACTGAAGTACAGAAGGTGGCTAAGATGCTGTATGGTTTCCAAGGTGGAAATTCAGAACTATCCTGTGCAACTACTGACAGTGTTTTGTTGTGTAATCAGCTGTTTATATTGTGACACTGTCCACATTAAAATATGCCTTTGGCCTTGAAAATCACATGCTTATGCAAAACTTCTTTACAATTACACTGCTACAAATATACTATGTGTAAGATAGAGATCACTATATACTTTACACAGGAGAATATGGTCACTTAAATAGAAGCTACTGGTAATTCATTAATGGATGTTGACAATACATTCCTAGTATTTTGACTCATGTAGAGTCAGGTGGTCTGTACCTTCAAGGTATATACAGCTGATCTTAGTAACATTAACATCTGCCTCACTTCTTAGGAGGCAAAAAGCACATAAATGTGTCCATCTTCAATTAGATAACACACAAGACCAAAAAGTAGATGTAAAATAAATGTTTTAATTTAGCCATTTCTTGGCTTTACTCTGCGTCAGTAGCACAATATTAGATGCAGTGGCAGATGCAGTGGTAGTGTGGGATTTCTAAGCATAAAGCACACATACTTATCACTTTAAGCTAAAAGATTATAGTATTAGTTCCTGTACAAGTAACAGGTTTTTTGCATTTGTAGGAAGCTTTATTTACTGTCTGTAATGTGATGTTTATCTCTGGTCCTGTTCCTCCAATACTTTTTACCCTGTTGTCTGTTTTAGTGTCACAGAAATTAAAGGATTTGACAAGTTGTTTTCCTTGTCTGGTTCCAAGGTACCACCTGAGTACTGCAGAGGCACAGCTGTTGCTGCAGTGGGAGTCTGGGCAGACAGGAGCTTGTGCAGCCATGTGCTTAGTGAAACACAGCCAAGTGTGACACTTGCCAGCTCGTCACCAGGAGTGATGAGGGCATAGGGGGATGCAGCCCTCTTCTGTCCCACCAGATATCTCCTGCTTGCCCATGCGCCTCTGCAACTGCTGATGCTACTTCAGGTGCCCACCTGTGCCACTGCTGTGTGGTAAAGACAGGATGGCTTAGAGAATTCAGAATCTATATTAGAAAGGAATAAGCCAGAAACAAAGTAATTGACTTCATGCACGTGACTTCCCTTGAGTTTTATAAGAATGGTCTAGGTTATTTTCTTTTTCTCCTCTTCCACAACGGGCACGGACTCAAGTGGTGTACATACAGCTGAGCATTACACTTAGTGGTCTAACACATACAATTTTGAAATGCCCACTACAGGAGTATAGCTAAATCCTGTTGGCTTACATCTTACCAGAGTTTTTAAAATGGTAATTAAAAAAATATAGGTAAAGTAGTATCAGCAGAGACACAGTACAGTATGGCCATGTTAATAACCTCTTTTAAAAGAAATCTGCTTAGTTTTTGCTTAATGTCAATGTGAACTGTGAACTTTTAAATATTTTAAGGAAATAGGATGTCCTACCCCCTGATGTTAGTATTTTTGTTGTTATTTGAGTGCTGACTTGAGACAATATTGCATGCACCAACTTCCCTCCCCAGCCTGTGCATTTCAGGAGCTGAAATCATGGGCTTTTGAATATTGAATTTACTGTTGTTAAACCAGCAAGTTCTTTGTCACATTAACAGCACTGGAACTTAAAAAAAATGCTGCTTTTGAATTCATCCCATTTAGGGAAACCAATCTAAGCTGACAGCTGTCACCCAGACAGTGATAATGTCTGCCACATCTTTCTGCCTTGCCCAGCATGCTCATCTCCAGCAAACAGGCTCTGACACTGTTGTAATAAGTTGTGATGCTCCTTTTCTGTTCAGGGTCTGAGGTTCTTCAGTCTGCTGCATGCAGTTGTTGCTGAACTGAGTTTCTGTTGACTGGGACGGAGTTGCCAGGTGATAGCTGTGCATATTCTTGAACAGTAGCTTATCACTTTCAGCTCTGTTCTGGTGAGACTGAGTCATTTGGGTTGTTTTGGTTGTTTCTGAGCAGACAACTCTGCAATAGCTTCCTGCTATCTCAAGAATTCTGCCTGGTTGTGAATAGAATCATGTCCCCCCAGGTGCAGAGAGATCCAGACATGACCTCCTAAACATTTCATGTTAACAATTAAAGCCCAGCAATGTTAGTCAGGATCTTGGGAAGGAGAACGTGTCTGCTGGGGAGTTAATGCTAAATGTGACTTGCAGAATCCCCCTATTTAAAGCTATGTCTGTGTGAAGGCCTCACATAACATAGAAATTAGAAAATCTCAGTTCTTAAAGGCTTTAGGTATCTGACTGCTCATTTGTACCTACACAAACACTTTGGGATAATGCTTCTAAATGTTTGTTGTATACTGACCTCAAGTGTTGCTGTTGCTTTCACATCTCTCCCTCACCCCACCACCATGTAAAGTTTTATAGTCAGCATCACTGGATGAAGCTCCTTTCAAGAACAGTAGTTCAGTGCTTCCACAGGGCACTTGTTCTGATTGTAATGTATTTATTTTCTCACATAGTCTGTGCAGAGATGTTCCCTAGTTAGAAATATTATTCCCCTATGAAAATGTTAGTATTTATTCGTTCATTTGTACTTGATATTTTTTAGCACTAGATTCCATTGAAGCACTCCTGCCTGTAGAGTGGGGCCTCTACTGATTTACCAAGAGTCAATGTAAATTTGGAGTGAAATGAAAATGGTTTAGCCATTGCATGTAGACATTCTTTTTCAGTAGTGTGAGGAGACTGGCTCACTTCTCAGTGAGAGATGTGTGCTCATCCAGCCAGTCTGAGCCCCTGCCAGCAGTTACTGGGAAGCAGGTGACTTTGTGTGGACTTGCCCTTAACCTTTCAGTTTGAAGTTAGTGCTCCAGGAGCTTTACCTCATACTTAATATTTAACCAAATGGGTTTCACTGCTCATCAGTTCCCTTCCTTGTGGTGTGCACACTGACTGCAGCTCCTGGTGGGCCTTGCAGCCTTACTTGGCTGGAGATGGAGACGCAGCATTGCTATGTCAGCCATGTGTGACTCTCATCTTTCAATCAGAGTCAAACTGTGCATGGTACCACAGCGAGACTCTTTGTGTATTGTCTGTACCTTGTGTATGAGCATGTTTTGGACTTCCTCTCTCCATGTCAGATGATCACTCAGTGACAGTGGTACTGGTACTGTGAATACAGTGGATAAGTTTAAATGCTTTGGGAGAAAATTAACTGGTGCATGGCTTCTGTTTTCCCACGACCATAAGTTTTCCCAGTCTGGACCAAAATATTCCAGTTCACAAAATCTGTGTAAGTAACTTCCTTCTCGCTGGCTTTAAGGAACAAAAGCTGAGCCACTTTTCACTTTTCAGGGTTGTTTTCAAAGTGTTTTTGTCTTGTTGGAACTGACTTCTGTTGCTTTGAAAACATAGGGATAGAAAACAAAGGTATGTTTGGGTCATTGATTTTTAAATCTGAGCATGTATTTGTATACAAAGTATGTCAGGGTTTCCTTTGCTTTCCTTTTGGGATTAGGAACCTGACCCAATGTTACCTAAGTAGAAAACACACATTGCTCTTGTCTGCACGAAGCTTTGTCTCTAAAAGTCTCACTGAGCAGACAGACTTTTCTCAGTGCTGATGGGCATCTCATCAGAGGATCAGCTTCGTGTGGGCTTTGGCAACACAGCCATAAACATACAGCTCTGAACTAGTGTTTCTGTGGATGTTGCTACTGCAGGTGCTGTAACAGTGGCAGCAGGCGTTTTCTGTCATGCACTTCTGTCATACACTCTACTGGTTAAGATTTCAGTTTACAAAAAAAAAGTTGCACACAATCTTAAAGTATGTGTGAGGCTGAGAGATGTTGAATGGAATCAGAATGGTCTGACTCCTGCTTAAGGCTCTGTAAAACTCCAGTCTTGAGCACAGCTTTCACATGGATGTATCTTGGACCAAGGTAAAATAATAGCTGAAAAACAATGCTTTTAGTGTTGCTTTCATCAGCACTATTTTCTGTGCACATACCTTCTCCCCACCAAACCTTTCCTGATTTAGTTTGGTAGACAGGAAATACTATTTTGTCACGTTCTCAATTGTGGATACTTTGCTGTGTTACAAAAGTAAATGACAATGCTTCCTGCCTTAGCTAGGTTGAAGTTTTTGTGGAAAGCAGTGGTCATGTGCTTTTTTTCCTTTGTTTCAAATGTTACACTGAATGTTTTGTAGGAAGATTTTTTTTTACTGTGTTTTCAATAAAGTTAAAGTGTGATTCATAGCAGAGTTTGGCTTTTTTAAAATTTTAAGCAATGAAAAATAAAAATAATCTTAGTGGCATTCTAAATGATCCTGTCGGTAGTTGGTGTGAGGAGTTGGATTCCTCTCCCTTCTTCCCTTAGTTGTCAGCTCTAATCTCTGAGGCAGTTCACTATGAGATACACCTATGAACAGCTGAGGATTTTATCTTGATAATGAGTGACATAAAGGACAAATATGTTGTTTTCCCACAGAAAACTCTTCAAATGCTTGAGATGGCTATGGTGGAACAAAGGTGAACAGATGTATATTCTTTTTATGATTCTGATTCTCTGACTTCTTAAATTTCCAAGTGCTCCCTCACACAAGAGTATATTGAAGGGATGTATCCATTTGTAACCAAATCTGATTTGTACTGACCTTGTTATATCAAATTGACACATCAGCATTAACTCAATAAAATAATCCTCTGAGCCCCCTTGTATAAAGGAGGTATTTAAATTACAATGTGATAGGAGAAGGGCAGCCCCTTCTGTGCTCTGTGAGAATTCTATGTCTAGCAAAGAGCAGATGGGTAATCTTGTGCTTCCTTTGTGACTGTTCACTGGCAAGAAGGAAGAAAAGTCAGATTCTGTCTCACACAAACATGCACACTGACCTTCAGTGGTATGTGTACTACAAAAACCCCAACCAAGCAAAAGTCCCACCACAGGCCTCCTTCAATGTTTACATCTTGAGGTCTCCAAACCACCCCAAGTGATGATGGTGTGTGCTTCCTCCATGAGACATGAAACACTAATGCACTACATTTCTAGTCAGGGTAAGTCTAATACCATAATGTGATTTATGTATTTAATGAAGCAGTAACAG
This sequence comes from Ramphastos sulfuratus, assembly GCA_013399055.1. NCBI lineage: Eukaryota > Metazoa > Chordata > Aves > Piciformes > Ramphastidae > Ramphastos > Ramphastos sulfuratus. The sequence continues at coordinate 302,110 of WBNM01045761.1, forward strand.
TCCTGTTAAGTTTTATCTGAACTGTTGTTACCTAGGTTGCAGAGCTGAATCTACTCCACACTGCAACTTTAACTGCTCTTACTGATTGCCTTTTAAAGTCTGACTTCAGGAAGAACAGGTTAAGATTGCACTTAAGCCTTGTAGTTAATGGTTTCTCTTCAATGTCAAGTCACGCTTGATCTATTTGAAAACCCTTTGGATCTGATTTATGTTGGGCCTTCATTTAGATTATTATCAAATGTGAACAGACCTGAAGAGTTTTCATAAGAAAGCCAGTGGGATGTAAACAAAGTGTCAGTGGCCAGGACAGTGCTTTCTAACAGCCTCTCAGGACCCAAAATTTGAGGAAAAGCAACTCGGTTAACTGTGCTTTTGCCCAGTGTGAATGTGGGAGCAACACACAGTATCTGGTCAGTTCCAGGACTTGGCCTGCCTTTGTGAACAAGACTCTGCCTAGACAGGCTGCTGGAGGAGAGCTGACCACGATGGGCAGGAGCAGCTGGGGTTGCTGGCCTCCTTTTCTGCCTGTGCCTTTTTCCCTCAGAAGAGAGGAGCTCTCCATCGTCCCCCTGAACTTGCACTTGTGTTTGTTTCTCTTCCGTTTCACTTAAGTCCTCTCATAAGCTTCCTTGAGCAGAAATTGTAGAAGAGAAGAAAAACCTCCTACCTGAGACAGAGATCTTTTAAGTTCCCCCACTGTTGAGATACTGTCTGCTTTAGCTACTCCAGTATTACCCGCAGTGTGACCTGGCCCAACCCATATCCATCCATCACCAAAGTCTAAGGTTAGGAAGAAAAGAGTGTAACTGAAATGTAACCCTAAATTTTTGCTAACTGGCAAATCAGTGTGACCCATCAAGATGAGCAGGAAGGAAATAAACACTTTATATAATTTGTTAGTGTTAACATGTTCTAGGGTTTAAATATTAAATCCTGCTGTGTTGTAAAGTGTCATAGTGAATAACCTTTCCTTCCCCACCTTGAACAACTGAAACTAATTGAGTTTGTTTCTAAAAGCACTACACTTCTCTGCTTATGTCTGTGACTTCTTCAAACTTGAACAGAATGGCATAAGCTATTTGAAACACTCTGTTGGAATGCAAGACTACATCAGTCATCTGTACAGCAGCACAAGACTATGATAAAATAAAACGATGAAACAAAGGACCGAGGTGAACTTTGTCCACAGGGAAGCCTTTTTAAGTGATCCAATGTCAGCAAATTGCTTACTAATGTGTTGACTTATGGCAGCCCTCAAAAGTAAAATGAAAAGGCTGGAATTTACAGCATATCAATGAATCAGTTGATAAGCTTTTACTGGTTTAATATCCTCCTAGTTTTGCTGCTTGGAGCCACTTCATGTTAGCAACAGAATGTTTACCATCTCCATGTGATAAAGGAAGTCAAACGACTAAACAAATTCCAGGACCATTATACTGTTTGGTGAGATTTAAATTAAAATCGTTGGGAGAAATGTAGAGAGGAGAGGAAGAAACTGCAGTCAACTGCATCATTTCACAATGACTTACCTCTCTTCCTAAACAATGGCAAGGTTTTTTAGCAAAGCTGGAGATAATGTAATGCATTATAAAAGATTTAATTGCACCAATAAAGGACCGTGCCACAATTAAATGACATACAGAAGTGACATTTATAGGTAGGATCAAAGAAATTCACTACCTAACATGCTGAAGCAACACCCTGCTTTTTGTGTATGGCAGTGCCAAAAAGTAGCCTGCTTTGCTTTCAGTGACCTTTCTTATCTCCTTTGATCTAGATTATTAAAAATGTTAATGGTGGGTGTAATAAGGGCTACTGTAGCACCCTGAAACAATTAATGTGTCCTTCCCACTACTAATATTTCAGACATTGTTTTTTATTTTGTGATACTTATTTAAGTGTATGCAGCTTGACATTTAACCTTTGTTATCCTTCCAGAGGAGGTAGGGTTATTAAAAATTAGTTTCCCCCTCCTCCCCTCCAAATTGTGATGGCATTTGATTATGCTAATGATTAGGGTGTGACGTTTTAAAAACACAGCACAAGTTTGAGAGGCAAAATTAATTTTAGAAAAGCTTTTTAGTATCTGGAAATGGATAGCTCCTTGTAAAAAAAAATTCTTTTGTGTTTTCATTAACCAAAGCATAAAAGTGCTAGAGTGAACAGCAAGAAAAGTCATCTTCAATTCCTCCTTGAAAGCTACTAAGAAAAATATGTATATATCCATTAATCACAGCTGATGCTGAATTAATTTAAACCTGGCTAATCCATATGAGAAGACTTTATCAGCTTGTGCTAAGGAATTTATACAGTAGTGCCCATTTTATTCCCTGTTACTTAGGAGAATTATTTCCTAATGCTGTGGACCAAATATGGAATCTATGTTACCCAAGTAAAAGATACTGACAAGAAATACTCTGACTTGCTCTGAAAGGTCATCTGCAACTACTGCAGTCTTTCTGGTGGAAAAAGAAATCAGTTCCCTAGAAACTGCTTAATACATTACAACTTAAGCCTGTATTTGAGATTTGTGCTACCAAGACATGGAGTGGCAGAAAGCAACAATTGCCACCTGCTACTGAGTGTAGGAAAAGATCATAAAGCAAAAGCTTAAAATGAAAGCACATTAATTTTTTTCCCTTTCCCCCACAGAGATGGTAAATTTCAAGAAGTGATACACATCAAATGCAGCATTTCACACATACAGAAAAAACAAACCCCAACGACTCCCCCAAAAACCCCAACCCTCCCTCCCCCCCAAAAAAAAAGCATGTTCGCAGTCTACAAGAAAGCTTCACCTTTATGTGACCTAAATTCCCACCAAATACTGACGATCTCCATCCTCACAAAAGATACAGACTTGGACAAAAAAGGCAGTTGGCCCTTAGAGGAAGGAAAAACTGGGAAAGGAGTGAAAACCAGAACAAGTAGTGTGCACTATTGAGCTGGCAAACACAAAAGGATTAATGGCCAGCAGCCAGCTGAAGGGAAAGCTTTCAGATACAGTGGCTTTTTTTTTTTCCCTTGAGGGAGGAAAGCTAATGAAACACTAAGGACAAAAAGAATTCCAGAGGCATTTCCCTTTTTGTGCCAAATCTAAAGTAACCTTTTTAATGAATGCTGTCTTTTGCTCTCTCTTGTTAAGCTTTAGACTTTCAGGCTAGCCAGAAATTGGCAGAATGGTCTTTTGCCAGATCCATCCCACCTGTCTGTGGACAATTGTACACCTTCAGTTAATGTTGATGCAAAAGAAAGCAAAAGCCCCGGATCTAAGGTTATTATAAGACCTTGATTCACATTCACAGGCTGGGCTACAAAAAGTCTTCAAGAAAAATTAAAAGGGACAACTGCCAGAAAAAAACCTGCCCTAAAATCCAATGAGGAAAGGAACTTGCAGTGGTTGGGACACTTCTTCTAATTACCATCATCACCTCTTTGAAGCAGCACTCCTCTTCAATCAGTCACTTGTCCCTTTTGATTAATACTTTCAGGGTGATAGATGAGAGAATCTAATAAGACCTGATGCATTTATGCTTATGCTACACACATGCATCGAATAAAGCTATCAAGGTAAAATGCAAGTACTTCAGATAAGCTAAAGAGGAAAGTATTAAGAGTGCACTACTTCTGTTTTGCAAATAGGAAATAAAGATTGAACTAAACTACAATTAACAAATCTTGTGAGAAAACAAAATATATCCTAATTAGTGAATATTTACAATTCTTGTGAGTGATCATATCTATCAAGACTTGTCATGAAGTAGAAAACTCCCCATACCTGCTTTGCAAGAAGAGAGAAAAAGGTTGATGGCCTTTTCCACTACTCCCATAACTTCAGAAATCAACAGGCACTATCAGCCCTTCTCTGCCATGTTAAATGTAAAATACTTTAGAGTTGGCCACTGATAGCTGGCTCCAGCTATTAAATGTGAAGTTGAATCTTTTCTTCCTTTATTCTTTCAACTGTTGATTTTTAGCAGTATCTCTGGGAAAAAAATGAAATACAAATACATACTCTACACAAATGCACAGTTTATACATGTACCTGAGGTCGAGGTGCAGATTCTTCCCTGCATATTGTGCAAGAGTGTATAGAGTCTCCATGCTTTACTTGCAGAGGTCCATACAGCATGGACCTCAGCATCCTCTTCTGCAGCTGGTGGCAAGTAAGCAGGCTCAGCTAGACCTGGTAATTTTTGAGCTGTAATTAAAATAGATATAAATATTAACAAAGGAGTGCAGTAAAAAAACTGTTCTGGTAGAAAACATCTGGGCTGCAGCAAGAGCAGCGTGGCCAGCAGGGCAAGGGAGGTGATTCTGCCCCTTTACTCTGCTCTCCTCAGACCCCATCTGGAGTACTGTGTGCAGTTCTGGAGTCCCCAGCACAGGAAGGACCTGGAAGTGTTGGAGTGGGTCCAGAGGAGGCCACGAAGATGCTCAGAGGGCTGGAGCAGCTCTACTATGAGGACAGGCTGAGAGAGTTGGGGCTCTTCAGCCTAGAGAGGAGAAGGCCTCAAGGAGATCTTATAGTAGCCTTCCAGTATCCGAAGGGGGCCTACAGGAAGGCTGGGGAGGGATTACTGACAAGGTCCTGCAATGACAGGAGAAGGGGCAATGGGTTTAAACTGGCAGAGGGGAGATTGAAACTGGTGGTGAGGCACTGGCACAGGTTGCCCAGGGAGGTTGTGGCTGCTCCCTCCCTGGAGGTGTTCAAGGCCAGGTTGGATGAGGCCTTGAGTGACCTGTGCTAGTGGGAGGTGTCTCTGCCTATGGCAGGGGGTTGGAACTAGATGATCTTTGAGGTCCCTTCCAACCTTACCATTCTATGATTCTATGAAAATACTGAAATATAATGAGACTGTGATAGATGCAAGAGAAATGAATAGATACTTGTAACTTTTGAAGACCAGAGGAAGCAGCTTGTGTGGACTTGTAGTGGTTTTGGAGTTTCCCCCTCCCCCCTCACTTGACTAACCAGACTAACTCAGCTGGCTGGAAGTTAAGGAATGAAGCTTTATATTTACAGCTTAGCACAATTTACAAGCATGTATATATATACATTACAGATATTTACAATTCTATACAGTAATACACAAGTTAAAAGTAATGCAGAGATACAAGACCCCTCCCAGCAGCTGGAGTGCCCAGGAGGGGCTCCCAACCACTCTTCCACCTTCTTTTCACCCTCTCCCCTATCTCACTGTCTCCTTTACATGCAGGGTGAGCTGAAAAGGTCAGTGAGAGTTGTTAGGAGCAGAATGATTAGTTGGGAACATGCAGGTTCAGGTTTATGTCCTTGTTTTTACATAGACTCATAGAATGGCAAGGTTGGAAGGGACCTCAAGGATCATCTAGCTCCAACCCCCTGCCATAGGCAGGGACACCTCCCACTAGTACAGGTCACTCAAGGCCTCGTCCAACCTGGCCTTGAACACCTCCAGGGAGGGAGCAGCCACAACCTCCCTGGGCAACCTGTTCCAGTGCCTCACCACCCTCACTGGAAAGAACTTCCTCCTGACATCCAGTTTCAATCTCCCCTCTGCCAGTTCAAACCCATTGCCCCTTGTCCTGTCATTGCAAGACCTTGTCAATAGTCCCTCCTCAGCCTTCCTGTAGACCCCCTTCAGATACTGGAAGGCTACTCTAAGGTCTCCTTGAAGGCTTCTCTTATTGAGGCTGCAGAGCCCCAACTCTCTCAGTCTGTCCTCATAGCAGAGCTGCTGCAGCCCTCTGAGCATCTTTGTGGCCTCCTCTGGACCCACTCCAACAGTTCAATGTCTTTCCTGTGCTAGGGACTCCAGAACTGCACACAGTACTCCAGATGTGGTCTGATGAGAGTAGAGTAAAGGGCTCAGCAGAATGAATGGGTAATACAGACATCACTGTATTTTCTTCTCACAGCCCATACTCTAATTTCTCTCATTAAAATATTCCAATTAGCCTCAAACCAGCACAGCATTGATCAAAGTAAACAGAGGAATGTCCAAGGTACATGTAATAAGCCTATAACATGAGTCAACGATGAGGCCTCAATGGTATTTGCTAAAACAAAAATGGAAGAGAAATGTGCAAGAGTTAGAATGGAAGCTGATGATGCTAAGAGTTTTAGTTCTAAATGTGAAGGAAAGGGTCAGTGCTTTTGTTCATACCAAAATCTTTGCATAAAGCAGACATTGAGAAGCAGCACTTGTTCTGTATAAGCCTTCAAATCCTCATCAGAAAATTTGTGTATCCTAACCCACTGCACTCATTAGTCATAAAAAGAAAATGAATCTAACAAACTGAAAAATGGGGTTTGGTGATCTGGTTGCACAAGTATCTTGTTATTCTAGGATAGGATTAGTTAATTTGGATACACAGGGAGCAAATAAGATAGCAAACCAGCCACAGCATGAAAGACAATATCACAGCATTAAAAAAACCTGCTGTTAATTTTCTTCCAAGCATTCTGGTCAGAGACTGGTTAAGGAAAACGAGGAGATGGCTTTGTGGAAAGCCTTTTGTGTACCCCCAGGGTAAGGAAAAAAAAAATTCTCTAAAACTTTCACAAATGGATGATTAAAGCTGCCAAACAGGATGAAATTGGAGGCAAAATCTAACTCCTAAAATGATATGAACTAGCCAGGATATTTGTGAGGGACAGGTTCTACAGGTGTTTAGAAGGAAAGTTTTTACACACCATAGTAGAGGAAGGAAAACCAGCAGCAGGACACACAAAAAGGGATATGTGTTTGCAGCAAGAGGCTCTGTGAAGATATTCTCAAAGCAGCACTTTGAATACATAGATACACTGGAAGCCTACAGTTATCACAGATCAAGATATCCATCAAGAGTTTTCATCCTTATGCACCAAGTTTACAAGCCAAACCCATTTAATGACAAACCCATTTACAACCAAGAGAGTCACATATCCTAAAATGAATATTAGCAAGATGATTATGAACATTAACCTTTGAACTATTATTGTTTGCTTTTAAGACTCAAGTCTCTGTTGGGGGAAAAAAAAAATGATAAAGGCCTGCAGGATTTTGTTTGATTACTCAGACGCTCAAGAAGAAAAAGTTGCATGGAATTATGTTTTCAAAGTTCTTTCACAGCTTTAAGGTTTACACCACACAGTCCTTATTAAGAAGAGGAAGCATGAAATAAGCATTTAAAATTGATGTGAGAACACAGGTGAAAACACTAGGAATCAAAACCTAGGAACAATTGCAATTTAAAAACATCTTTCAGTACATTCTTTCAAGTCCCTTGCCCAAGCATTCACAAGGGACATTTCAGTCAATGGTGTGACTTAAAGAGAAAATACTTTTCCTTCTAATCATTGCAGAGAACATGCTCACACTTGGGCTGCAGTTTTTCACCACGACCTTTAGTTTCCATAGTCACTCATTATTCATATTTGTGTTCCCTTCACAACCTTCCTGCCGTCTTTTCCTCCCACTATCCTCTCTTCTTTCACATTCCTCTTCAAAATGAACGGAAGAAAAAACTTTCCCCTCTTTAGAACTATAACCCTGTAAACACAGAAGTAATCACCTTGTCTTACTACCTTTGTCCTATCACTTGTTACACTCACTTGTTGTGTGTTACCTTGTTACCTTCTTAACCCTCAGCTGATTCCAAAAGGCAGATGCCTGTGCTTGTAATGAGCCTCATTGATTTACATGGTTTTCCTCAGAGCTGGGACTACTGTAACAGTTACTATAACAGAGGCAATGTGATCTTCACAGGGGCCCAAGGGTATTTCAATGACAAAGAATAAATAAAACCATTATTATCGATGATGGAAGTTTATTTTGCTTTAAACTGCAAATTGCGGAGCCAGAAGGTCCTTTAAGAAGTGCCTAATGAAGACAACTGACAGGATGGAGACAAGGAGATGTTCATGGCAGGAATTCTGGAGAAACCTTTAGAAAAGGGAAATACAAACTAAAACTGACAGGTGGGAAGCACGTGTGGACTCCTGCTCTGTTCAGATGCTCCCTGGCTTTGTTTTTTTAAGCAATATTGTCTGTCCTTGCTTTACCACTGTATTATTATAGTGCTATTTAAAACTGAGTTTTCTCACCAGGCATCATTCCAAGCCCTCACATCTGTGACTTTTATCTTGTTGCATGTTTGCTTCTAAATTTGAAGAAGGTATTTAACTACAGGTGTTAATTTTTCCTGGGTTTAGCCTCAGGACCATTGCAAAAGTAAGCCCTTTTAAGTTTGAGCAAAGGTAGGTATATATTAACAAAGAATACATTTAACACAGCACTAGAAAATGTCTTTTTATGAATAAAGAATTAAGAAATTATTTCAAAAGCACTTAAAAAAAAAAAAGAATACTAAGATGTTGTCCCATGGAAATACAATATCAGAATTAACTACTTAATCTAGATGTCCCTGCTCCTCTAGTGGGCTTTGGACAAGATGACCTTTGAGGGTCCCTTCCAACCCAGTGCATTCTGTGATTCTATGATTCTAAAATCACTGTTGTCTGCTTAAGCACACAGGGCAAAGTGAGCTATTACAGTCAATATACAAAACAGAGTAACAGAAGAAAGGAACAATATCTTCAATACATTTCAGATCTAAAAAGACAGATTCAATCTACTGATGGCAACTTTATTGTAGTTTACCTGCTGGCCTAAACTGCTGAACTTTGACAGATTTTAAAACAAGATTTTATGCTGTTTAGTACTCTTACTGAAGAGAAATCTTAGGTTCCTCACGTTAGTATATTTTAAATAAAAACAAGAATTCACAAATCAGAACAGAATGGTTTACCTAATGTTAGCAGTGGAGGACTGGGCTCAAGAACATTCTCCTTTTCTGCATCTTCCTTGGATTTGTGGTGAATATTCTGCTTTCTTAGTCCAGTATCTGTCACTGCTCTGACCATTTCATTGTTCTTGGGCTTGCAAATGTTCTTGGTATTCCTCATCCTTGATTTAAAAGGCTCTGCTAAATGAAAGCTCCTGGAGCTGATGACTGTGTATTATATGATTCAGTAAGGCAACTGCAAAAACTGCCATCATCTCTCATTTGGAGGAGTGGCCCTAAAAAGAAAAAAAAAAAAAAAAAAAGGTACTATCTTGAATAATTATTGTTATAAATTATTTTAAAACGTATACATTATACTAAATTAAAAGAAATCCTGCTCTCAGCCAGTATTTTTGACTTGTCAAAATCCTTTATACACACACAGCTCCCATAGTTGAAGCCTACCATGCAATTACCGTAACATGAAATTTAAGACTGATGTTTCTGACACATCCTGGTTTTAATGTATAAAAAGTCAAATGAAATCTTTGATTTATCATTTACATTAAATAAAAATAGCAGTAATTTAAAAGTTTAATTACTGAGCCTAGGATGATTATATGCAATAAACTCATTATGGACTATAAAAGTTTGGCATGCCTAAACACATTTTTGCTTCAGTATAATTAAAGACAATCCCAAAGGCTAACTTTGCTTTCCAGAACGCTGAATATAGACACTGAATATAAACAAAAATGTATTATTTGATACAGGGAATGGGCTAATCTATCTATTCTTCCATTTCTCCCCACCCTTCTACTTTATTTTAGAAGACATGTAATCATATCTTGTAAAAATCATGATGTTCTATTGCTGATCTTTAGCTGATTTTCCAGGAGTTGTGTGGTTCTACAGACATGCACAAGAACTTGAATGGCATTTCTCAGCAGAAAGGGAGTCATCAAGGTCAGAGCAGAACTCTACTATTCTACTTGTCTTCTCCTCTGCCTACCATGGGAGACAACTTAATGTATTCCAGGTGCAGAAGTTAACTCTGGCTCTGTAAAGCACCGACTGTGCCCCTATCCTGTTAGCCTCATCTCACCCACAGTGGACTGCCCATAATATGCACAGAACAGCTTCAAACGAATGCAATCACAAATTTCAGGCTGAACTGATGAAAAAGTGATGGCTGTAGCAATAAACCTCATTGAACTCTTCTGCCAGGTGAGTTTATTGCAGACAGGAAAGTCTGTGGTATGTAGTGCAAGGGTGACCTTAGCAACCCCTTTAGGGTGGAAGCTGCTGTGCCATGATCTCCACATCCTCATTTGGATGTCTTGGCAGTGCAGAGGAGCCTGGCAGAGGGTGAGGTGTCACCCTTCATTGCTGGTTGTGACAATCTGATGCCACCTCTTACACTGCTGCTCTCTTTTGGTGTGTGGCTGTTCCTCCTGCTGCTGCAGCCAAGGTAAGCATGTGGGAAGGTGCAGTGAGGAAGGCCTCCCTCTTCCTCTTCCAGGGCTGTTGTCTCTCCTGGCCTAGCCCCAGTGGCTGCTCATAAAGACAGCCCTGTGACTGGCTTCTTGCTGCCCACCTTCCCATGTCCTGTCCTTGCTGGCCAGTGTTTTCTTCTTTAGCTCCTGTGTCTGTGTTGTGATGTAGGGGCTGCTAGTGTGTATTAATGGAAGTTCTCCATCTGCATTTTGACCTGAAGACTGTTTTTCACTTACAATTTTAATAGTTATTTTTAATTTCACAGCTGTTTCCACCTGGTAAGATGAGTAGAAGACCCTGTGATTATCACACATGGAAGGACTTCCTTCTGTGGGGACCTTTTGGTACAACTCTCCAGCATCTCAAAACTCCCTGGCAATGGAGGTGAGGATGCAGTCTTTGGCCATTTTCTCCACTACCCTCCTTGGTTAGTGATGAACAAACCATGTGTGCTGCATCAATGCCAGTTTGCTGTTGATTTGTAATCCAGTGGAGGTTAGTCTTGTCATGGGTGGCTCTGACATGAAAAACTCCTTTAAGATAGTTTGGTAGTCACAGCTGCACTTCTTCCTAATCATGGCTGGGTGGGGGGTTATGTTTTCCCCTCCACTTAGCAAACTCATGATGGCCCATTTGAAGTTGCACACTAGTGGTTTTACATTTTGAGGAGAGCTACATCACTGCCGTGCTGGGGGTGACCTGTGTTTTTGGCAACTCTATAGAGTCATTATTGAAAGAAAAAAAAATCTATACAAAAAGAAGAGATGAAGAGTATCCACATGGATCAAACAAAGACCTTTGTCACTTAGTGTCCAATATTCACCCATGGCAAAAAGCATGGGTAGACTGTAAGACAAGGATCAGTGTACAACAGCAACTCCTTCAGGGACTTCTCAGGTCTCAGAATGTGGCTTCCTGACCCAGAAGTACTTGTTTTTAGTCACCACTGATATGTTTCTTTCAGGCCCAGAACTACTGAAAAGTACTTCTAGCCCCTAGTAGAGTGGAGGCTTTCTCTGGCTGCTTCTCTGCTTATTCACACTTGGCAGCCCTTTATTTCCCAAGAGGTGGACAGGCATGGATGCTGCCTCAAGTCCAGGTGTACCATTACCTTGATCTTGTGGGTTTAAATAGTTGTCAGAGCCCTTCTCAGCTGCTACTGACTTGAGAGATTTGTTTTCTTGTGGAACTGACATTTTCTGAGCACAAGCAGCGAGGCTGTCCTGAGAGCAGTCCTTCGAGTAGCATATCAATGGAGTGATTAATCCACTGCATGCACTTCTCCATAATTATGAGTAATTACTTTAAAGTCAAATCTGCAGATGAGAATACCTCTGTGTGCTATAGGGGGTGATGTAAAAAGCAGCTGAAGTGGCTATCTTTAAAATGACATTAAATCACTGATTGTTTCTAAAGACAGGAATAGAAAGATAAAATAATGAAATAATGTTTTTAAAGTGAACTTGCAAGTTAGGCTGACACCAAATCTGACTCAGTAAGACCATAAAGGAATATTTTACAATATAAGCTTTCCAAGATTTGTAGTGATAAATTCTTTAATTAGCAAATAAAGTAGAAAATTTTATTTTCTTCTGTCTAAAATTTAAACGAAAGCGCAAATGTTGTAATATTTGCAAAAATAAATCCATTCATGTGTAGGAAAAGAATTATTATGTATCAAATAGAACACAAAGTTTCTGAGAAAGACCTTTTCTTGTACCTGTTTTGGTTTCACAGTTTTAGGTTTGAACTTGGTCCAGCAGCCTTGTCTCCTTTCAGTGTTGCATTACTTTACTTTGCCAGGAATTCTCAACTGAGTTTCTTAAAGTTGGTAATAAGCTGCTTTCAAAATAATGTTTGCTGTCTCTTTTGTTTCTGTCATACCTCATTAAGGTGATCCTGTACACATGCATGCTTAATTAAGGCTTTTCATTAAAATAAGCCTTTAATCCAGAGGTGCTGAGCCTTAATTGAAACTCAGAGAAGATTAGTGTCATCTCTCATTTTGCTTTTTACTTCTACTGTACTTGCTACTGCTTCTAAACTACAATGCCTGTTTTAGCCTTACCTTATGCATGGTCAGGGAAAAAATTGAAATTCATACTGCAGCCTTCTGGAGAGTAACATTCCTCAGTAATTGCCATTTCTTATTAAGTAGCACCTTTTACCAAGAGCCTCCACTTCAAATGCAAAAGGTTGCTTTACGCACTCCAAGGGCATTAACATAATGAACACGCTGCCTGCGTTGAAGGTGACTAATAAGTGGCTAATAACACCTGGTTTTATCCATGTCTATAATTTTTAGATGTTAATTGTGCATTTAAATAATGCTGAGATCATGAATCTGTCTAGGATGGCTGAGTTTTACAGAATTCTTTTTAAAACTTAGGGAAAATGAGAATTTTAGCCACCGATTAGCAGTGCTTCTCTGAACTACCATACAGTGTAGCAAGTTTTAAAGCCTTTTTGGAGGAGTAGGGACAGAAATACAACAGCTTCTGGTCTTCCAGAACAAAATGCAGTAGCCAAAGAGGCAGTCCCTTTCCTTGTAGAGCTGCAACCAAAAGTGTTGCTGCTAATTAGCAGAGGCAGGTGGCTTGCTGCCATCAATAGCTGGAGAGTTACTTTTCAGGAAGAGCTAATAAATTTTGTGGATGAAATAAATTTGATACAGAAATACCAATTCTAGGGCAAAGGTTTGAACTAAATATCCTAGTATTGCAGCTGTGATGAGATTGCTGAAACTGAGCCATTGTACCACAACACTATCTGTAATACATTTCACACTTTGCCATTTACAGGACTGTGTAATAACAATATTAAAATATTAATATATTTGAGAGGAATCTATTATTTTTGTGGAGGTGACTTCAAACTGATCGGCATCTGGATGGTGATTTTGAGAGAACATATTACAAAAATGGATACTGATAGGGTAAGTAAACCTGTGCTGCACACAGGAGGAATGGTGAGTACTGTACCTGTTGTAAGGTTCTCCCTGGAAGGGTTGTTGTTATCATCTCCAAACCAAACTTCAGAGTGTGGGCAGTGATGGGTAATAACCTTTGCATGTGTAAAGATACAGCTTTTTTTTTTTTTTTTAATTTAAAAAAATAATTAATTTCCCCCCCCAACTGGAAATGAGGACTTTGATGCTGTTGAAAGTGTACAAAGCAATAATTCATCTAAGAACCTAGTATGCTGTTGTCATAAACGATGAGAACGGAGTCTGAATGTGTTAACGAGGAACTCCACCTTGAAATCCTTCTGCTGGCTGAGGAAGGAAGGTTTTGGCAAATCTGCACTTGAGCAGTGCCTTTAACTCAGCAAGGAGCACACCATATCACCAGGCTTTGTAGTTGCCTAGTTAAAGGCATTTTAAAGAGGAGTGAGTCAGATGTCCTTAATTATAAAAACACAATGTCTGGGCTTTCTTCTCAGGAGTTTGAAAACATTTTGCCTTGTTTACTGTCTGCTTACAGAGATACCCAATATATATATTTTTGTTAAGACATATGTGTGTCACACACACAGGCACACTGTGCTTTTCATTGGTGTGCTATCTGTTTACTGCTTACATTTGCTGTCAGCTTCTGCTAACTTTCAGGCATGTGCTCCCAACTCAGTAGGAAAGCTGTGTAGTTTTACTTTGTAAAGCTAGTAGAGATGTTATTAGGTCCCATTGAAAGCCCTTTCAAGTCAGTGAAAAGGCTATCACTGTTTTATAGCTGAATTAAAAATCTATTCTGTTAAGTAAATATTACTCCTTCTTAATTTAAGGGGAAAATTGTATATGTACACTTTTGGAACAAATTAGATTCCAAACTAAATGTGATTTCATACATAACCATCGATTTTTATTGAACATATGTCAAAGTGAGCATTTTTTTACTCAAATAATACACATATTAGTAAAGATTTATACATCTGAAGTGCTTTATATTTGTAAAACCTTCCAAATGTTTTATAAGAATTCATTGGTGATTGCTTAGGAAAAATTTGCATTGGCCATTAGTTACTGTAATAACCCAAAATGTCTGGTTGGCAATATTTCTGATGCCTGTTTTTTAACTGTGTATGGTACTAGGCTGTGTAATGCTGTAGACTTATGAATGTTTAGTTTGGGGTGTAGCTGTGAAGTGCTGAGCATGTTTTAATCTAGAATTTCCACTTAGATTAATATTTGCTTAATGGAGACATTTTCCTCTTGGTAGGAAATCAGTTTAATTAACTAAAAGCTGAATTTTCTACCAATGTCTACTGTAGACTAAAAGCCTCCTATTCGTCCCATTGTCAGCATTTGATGCACTGATATTGTTTCTTCCTCTCTGTTTGTCTATGGAGAGGTCCTCATTCCTTGAGGATGAAGTAAATCTCTGGTTCCATCACTGCAGTCTTCAGCATTAGCCCTGAAAACACAGGATTCTTTCCCTGTGCTGATGAAAGTAATTTCTTGTTTGCTGTGTCAAACAAAGCATGCTATTTGTCACATTGTGGTTTGTGTATCTTTTAAGAAGCTTTCAACTTTGATCTGAGTCAAGGTACACTCAGTAGCACAGATGACAGAAGTAACAAACCAGTGATGTGCATTGTCACTCATACAAACTCTTTAAGTCAACAAATGCTGAGACTTAGATGTAGAAAACCATGTTGCTTTTGAGGGGGCTTGTGCCTTCTTGTGAGAAAATGCAGACCTTTGCTTTTCTTTTTTCAGACAAAGGTGTAGAACAATTTATTAGTTAAGGATTCAGTTCAGTGTCTGCAATCAAAAGGTGCCTCTTCTAGTTCAGATTCTAAGCCTTGCTTGTATTTTCTAGGTAAACAGTTGCATTTAAAAGACATTGTAGAGGTGGGCTCTGTAGTAGATAAAAGCTGCTTTCTTCAAACTGTCATCACAGAGGTTTTCAGAGCATGCTTTTAATACTTCCAGCACTGGCATTTTGTGTCCCTCACTCCCTCTCTCCCTCTTTTAATGTTAAATGGTATTTGAAACTGGGGTGTTTTTTAAAATGCAACTTTCACCTGCTTTTTACTTGATCTATCTGTAGGGAAATTAACCTTTTGTGTAACGAGGCAGAGTGTTAGAAAACTGTTTCACCAAATTACCCTTTTAAGAGAATGCAAAAAAAAAACCAAACCAAAAACCAACATTTAAATGAACAGTTGTTCTGGATGTTTGTATAATTCTGGAAATTATCTTGCCACATGTTAAACCTTTCAGGTTTGAGGCACAATTTGATGATCCAGTCTGATCGAAGATTGTGCAGGGCATTTTCAGCAGTTAGCAAAGTTTAGAAGCTAAACCATTGGTTTAAATCAAATCTTTCAGAAAGCCATTCAGTATTCAGCTACAAATTTTATAACTTGGGGGAGGTTGTTTGTTCAAGTGGTTAATTATCATGGCTGTTACTCTTTATTATACCTCATTTGAATTTGTCTGGCATCAGCTTCTAGCCATTTGCTCTTTTTATGCCTTTCTCAGCCAGGCTGGAGAGCTCTTTATTAACTGGTATTTTCTCCCTGAAAAGATACATTAACAATGTCATCAAGTCATCCCTCAATTTTTGTTGCTAATCTCGACAGATTGAGTTTGTCAGACTGCTCTTGAGACGTTTGCCCAGGCCTAGAATATTTTACTGTCTTCTTTCCACCCTATGCATTATACAAATGTTCATCTTAAAATCAGATACTCGAACGATATAATATTCTCTCCTTTGTTTCATCATCAACTCATACAAAGAAAAAAAAAAGTCTTATTATTGCTTAGTGCTGTACATTTCCTGATAGAACAGAAAGGTATACAGAAAAAAAAAGACTATATTTTGGTGTAATTTTGGTTTTATTCTCAGTCTTTTTGGATAAAAGTGTCCTGTTTCTTAGCTGCTTTTCAGAAATCTCATCTATGAGAAATGTGCCCGAGAATAGGAGATTGTAAGCAACTGCAGCTTTGGAGCAGCAAAGATGAAATGACACCTCTAAAGAGGAACATTTCAGTAAAATAATAAACCTTGTAAATAGTGCTGCAAGGAGCTTAAATGAAACTCTAGGTAGGGCTTAATGTCCGTTAGTGAGATAACAGAGGTGTAAGCTATCAGTTGTGAAATATGATTATTGTGGAAAAAAAAAAATCAATGAGATACAAGAATTCATTTCTGTATACTGTGTGGGGACAGATTGGGATGTGCAAGTGGGAAGCTGTTCCATAAACTCCATAGTTGTTTTTTACAGGCAAGAAAAGTGAAGAACATATTGGACCGTGAGAGAATATCTGGGCTCAATACTACTGTGAAAAGGTTAACTATGACAGTAAAGCAAAGATTGTTTTCTTCTTCAGGGGGATTTTGAGGGTTTCAGTAAAAGTAGATGACATCATTCAATGTCATGTCAAAGTGTGATATACAACACAGTATAAACTAAACACCTTATAAACCTAAAGTTTTAGCACATCTAAAACTTAATGCAACAGTTGATGAGTGTTTGAAGTAGTAAGTTTTTATTATTGTTTCAAAGGCATATCCCTGTAATGCAAGTGTAATTAATCTCAAGTAAGTTAAGAGGAAATGTGAAGAATGTTTAGAGTTACAGTGATAATGTGCTGGAAATGCATGAGGGAAGAAACTGAAAGGGCAAAAGAGCTTATCAGTAACAAAGTATTTTGATGGCTTAGAACTTCAGCAGAGCAGATCATAAGAAACTACCTGCCTCAGCATTTGCTGTTGACAAACACCGAGTGTTGCCAGGAGCAGTGATGTGTATACAGGGCTTGCAGCAACCCATGGAAGCATATGACAGCGAAAGGCAGAACATGTGGCATTCATCCAAGGAATCTGAAGGAGCTAAAGAATTGCTAACTGAATTCCTATTAAAACACAGGTAATTAATCAGCAAAATGGGATGCCATAGAGGGAAAACTGAAGGTAGCCAGCTCTGTACAAAACTGTTTTGGGGAATTAGAGTGATAAACATTTTTTTTCGCTGTCAGGAAACTTAATTGATAAAACTCTTAAAGATTACCTCCCCCCTCCGCCCCCCCCCCCCCCAAATCTATAATGAACCTGAATGGAATATACTTTTAAGGAAAAAATCATTGTGACTCTTGCAACAGTATATCTTGCTGCCCCAGCCCTACAGTATTGTATTTTCAATGTTAATTTAATGGAGGAGATTTGCAATACAACTACATGTATAGTTTTATCCAGCAGATGTGAGTTCCACAGAAAATACTAGATGAGGATTTTACACACAGCTGATCATTAAAAAAAAAAAAACAAAACCCAAACACAAACAAACCCAAACATGTCAAGGTGACACAAATAAAGCCAGCAACTGGGTTGATGATAGAAAGCAGAAGATTTCATCAGATAAAGTGAACCAGTTGAATTTCCAGGTATTGTTGTGGGAGTGTTTAAATTGACATGGAGCCATGTGCCAGCTCTTGCTCTGATCCTATTACCTGAGAGCTGTGCAGGCTGCATGATGTGCTGCCAGATCGTGGAGGTATCATAGCCTGGGACAGCAGAGTATTTTGTGCTGCACTCCATTGTCAAACTGCATTTGGAGGAGAAACTAGAAGTGATGGCTAAACGTCATCCCAATTTGCTGATGAAACAAAGCATTTTATCATGACATCTCTAAGATAGAAACCCATCTCCAAACGCAAGGAGGGTCAAGGGGGAAAATAGAAATGATTAGAGGCATGTGGGGAGCTTCTTTACAAGTAGATTAACAAGAATGGTCCAGATTTGCAGCTGATGAAAGTTGGCACAGTTCCACTAGAATCAGTGGCACTGTGCCAGTTTACACTAGCAGAGAATCTACCCCAATGCTTTTTTAATATGAAAACCCAGGGCGATAATAGCAGAGACCTACAGTAAAAGACCAACATAATTACAACAGCAAGGCTGTGAAGGTTAGGGCGTGCCAGAATTGACACTACATGTGTCTTTAGAGATGTGTTCTGTTTTGAGCACTGGTTAGGATCTGTTTTTATAGTTAGTGCCAGGTGGCTTCCTATTTTTTGCTGTTGAATGCAGATTTCTCTTGTCTTATCCCAGTCTGCTCCAGTCCAGCCCTTTCTCCTGCCTTCTCCCAGTTTCTGTTCTGCACTCCATCAGCATCAGGGAGATTTTTTAAACTAGTCTGACTGGGCAGCATGGAGTGAAAAGGGGAGCAGTTGGAGCACAGGAGGCAGCTCGAATTCTGGGAAGACATACTACTTGTCTGCCATCATGTCCAAATTAGCTTCAGGGTGGGGAACTCAGCTCCTGCCTCTAAATCTCTGTGCCATACAGCTTAGTGGGAACTGTAAAATCTTCCTGGAAAACAGTTAACACTTAGGTGATTGGCCCACAGTGAGCTTAAGGGATAGCTGGCTGCCTTGTTAAACCTGGGTTGTATGGGCCAGGTGTGTATTCACAGATCTTAAATAGCAGTGTAAGGCTAAAAGCTTTTCTGATATTAGTCCCTGTGCTTCTTACATTGGTATCCTTCGGTTGCAGAAAAAGTCCTGCATAAACATTTAGGACAAGAATGGTCAGCTGCTGGGGTTAAAATATGGGTGATGTGGGTTTACTTTCAGAGCTCTGGGAGAATGGAACAAGTTAGCAGTGGACAGAGGCTTTAAATCTGCCAACTCTGACAAGACTCCCCTGAGTTCTACAGAAGGACACAGCCAAATGTTACCACTTTTCTGCAATGGTCACACCAACACTGTCAGTACACAAAACAACTTCTCCACTCCTATGGAAGGTTTTTACAGAAACTTCCCAGAGAATTTTCTTCCTGAGAAAGAAACCTGGCATGGAAAACAAATGAAGTTTGGCAAGGTTGTAAGCAACTGAAAAGATGTAATAAAGTGGTATTAAACCACTTAATTATAAACATAGTTCCTAGCTAAATAATTTGCATAGTGAAGATGTGCTTGATGCAGCTAATTGCACTTCCTGATACTAACTGAAATGAAAGGTGAATTAATGAGAGGGAAACACAAAGTTAATGAGAGTTAATAAGAGACAAGAACACAAGCACACATAGATACATCTGCACTGGGGAGAGAGAGAATCCATGTTGCTTCTGTAGGGCAAGCTATTGCATAGAGTAGTGATTCCTTCTACAACTGATTTTTTCTATGTAATATTTCAGTTTGCTTTACCAATGACTGTTGCTTTATAAACTCTTACTGCAATTTTTGATCATCTCACTCGCCCTTGCCTCCTCACATTTGGCTTTTTGGTTGGGTTTTGCCTGAGGGGAAAGTCATTCAAGGAGACATTGTGTTTGTCTCAGAGAGGAGAGGAGGAAAGGGCTACTCTGGACTCTGGCTGTGTGTTTGCTTAGCATTGTTTATGGCTACTCTTGCCTTGTGTGCCTATCCAGTTTGCAAGGCTCTAAGCCATTCTGGAGAGACAGCTGTTAGTGAAGAACCATTTCAGATGATACCATTAGTCTCAAAAATAATTTGTTTCTAGTAATTGTGAATAAAGCTGCTGTACAAGTTTAGATAAACCCCAGGTTTTTTCTCTTAGCACTGTATTGCACAATAATAGCTCCTTTAAAGGGGTCTTTTCTTCTTCTAAAGTAGAATTCACTTAATATTTTAGTGACTGGGCAGTTGGTGCGCTCTGGTAGCCTAGGATTTCTAATTTAAAGTTATATTTTTCTCCCTATTAATTTTTAATAGAAATTTTAAATGCCAATTTTAAATGCCTATTAAATGCCTAGTTAGTAAATATTTAAATTTCTGCTTTAATTTCTTACTTAAAAAAATAGAGTTAAAAGATTGTAAATCTGCATCTTCACTCTCCCCTTAAAATTTCCTGATGCCCTGATACTTCTGATTAGAGTTTATCTCAAATGTGGAAGAAACAGTAAAAGATTTGCTGTGTAGGAGACACAAATGCTGTTGCTAATAGCATCATAGTGCTGTAGTTATTTTGTCTGTATGAGGTCTATATTCCCAAGAGAAAAAATAAATATTTACACCAAGTATATGCTAACCTAGCACATTGTATTAAGTCCCTTTGAATATCTCATCTCTCCTAAGCAGAGCTTTACATACTTTATTATTATTTTCCTCTTAAAAATTGTATTTTGAAATTGGAAGAATAAGTAAAATCAAACTGTCAAAAAAAAGTGTTTATGACAGTCCATACACAAAAAAAAAA